>PVJI01007804.1:0-75539 GCA_004026765.1 Micronycteris hirsuta | reverse complement strand
AAATGAAATCTTTGCTGGATAGAGTATTCTTGGATGTAGGTCCTTGCCTTTCATGACTTGGAATACTTCTCTCCAGCCCCTTCTTGCCTGTAAGGTCTCTTTTGAGAAATCAGCTGACAGTCTTATGGGAATTCCTTTGTAGGTAACTGTCTCCTTTTCTCTGGCTGCTTCTAGGATCCTTTCCTTATTTTTGATCTTGAGTAATGTCATTATGATGTGTCTTGGTGTGTTCCTCTTTGGGTCCAACCTCTTTGGGACTCTCTGAGTTTCCTGGACTTCCCGAAAGTCTATTTCCTTCACTAGCTTCGGGAAATTCTCCATCATTATGTGTTCAAGTAAGTTTTCAATTCCTTGGATTTCTTCTTCTCCTTCTGGCAGCCCTATGATCCTTATGTTGGGCTGTTTACAGATGTCCTGGAGGTTTCTGAGCCCCTCCTCCATTTTTTGAATTCTTGTTTCTTCATTCTTTTCTGGTTGGATGTTTTCTTTCTGCTAGTCCACTCTGTTGATTTGAGTCCCAGTTTTCTTCTTATCCCTATTGGTTCCCTGCAGATCTCTCCTCATTCGTTCAAGCAATTTCAATAATTTTTCATCGAATTCTGTGAGCATCCTGATTACTAGGGTTTTAAACTGTGCATCTGATAGGTTGACTATCTCTTGGTCGGTTAGTTCTGGAGCTTTGATCTGTTCCTTTCTTTGGGCCATTTTTTTCCCTCGGTGAGCCTGTTACTGTAAGGAGGGCGGAGCCTTGGGGTTCACCTGGGCAGGGAAACTCAAGGTCGCTGTGATGTGTCGTAGCCTGTGGGGGCGGGACCTGAGCACACAATGGCGCCTGCTCCGCTCTCTGCAGCCACACCGCCTCCTGCAAGCGATTTGAGCCCCTCTGCGCTGGCTCCGGGGGTCGCTCTGGGGTTGGTGGATGGGCTGCACAGCTCCAATCCCCCGTGGGTCTCCCCAGCGAACTCTCCTGTGAGGCCGGGAGTTCCTCCCGCCGCTGACTCCACCCCCACAGGTGCTCTCAATCTGCGCCGATTGGTTGCGCCCTGCTTTCTCTCCCTGTCCGTCTGCCCGTGAATGCGGACCTGCCTGGTCCACCAGTCTTGGCCCCGCTGGGTCCGGATGAGCCGGGCGCTGTCCGTGCTTCGGTCAGGCACTCCTGTCTCTCAGTGTGCTGCAGCCCGGCGGGAACCACCCCTCCAACCACGGTCTTGCCGTCTGCTCACCAGCTCGCCGCGGGGTCACCTAGCCCTCTTCCTCTGCCCTGGTCCTCCTGGCTCACCAGATTGGATGAATGTATCTTCTTTAATTCCTTGGTTGTCGGACTTCCTCTCAATTCGATTTTCTGTCAGATCTGGCTGTTTTTGGTTGGGTAAATTTCTCGTTTTTTCCTTGTTTGGTTGTTCGAGGAGGCACGGCGCGTTCACCTATGCCGCCATCTTGCTGGAAGTCCCGGTTTCCTTCTTATCCCTATTGGTTCCCTGCAGATCTCTCCTCATTTGTTCAAGCAATTTCAATAATTTTTCATCGAATTCTGTAAGCATCCTTATTACTAGGGTTTTAAACTGTGCATCTGATAGGTTGTCTATCTCTTTGTCGGTTAGTTCTGGAGTTTTGATCTGTTTCTTTCTTTGGGCCATTTTTTTTCCCTCGGTGAGCCTGTTACTGTAAGGAGGGCGGAGCCTTGGGGTTCACCTGAGCAGGGAAACTTCTGGTAGTTGTGCTGTGACGTAGCCTGTGGGGGCGGGACCTGAGAGCGCAATGGCACCTGCTCCGCTCTCTGCACCCACACCACCTCCTGCAAGCAATTCGAGCCCCTCTGCACTGGCTCCGGGGGTCGCTCTAGGGTCAGTGGACGGGCTGCACAGCTCCAATCCCCCGCAGGTCTCCCCAGTGAACTCTCCTATGAGGTCGGGAGTTCCTCCCGCCGCTGACTCCACCCCCACAGGTGCTCTCAATCTGCGCCGATTGGTTGCGCCCTGCTTTCTCTCCAGGTCCGTCTGCCTGCGAATGTGGACCTGCCCAGTCCACCAGTCTCGGCCCTGCTGGGTCCGGATGAGCCAGGCGCTGGCCGCGCTTAGGTCAGGCACCCCCATCTCGGTGTGCTGCAGCCCCGCGGGATCCGCCCTTCTAACCTTGGTCCTGCCGTCTGCTCACCAGCTCGCCGCGGGTTCGCGGAGTGCTCTCCCTCTGCCCTGCTCCTCCCGGCTCACCAGTCTGGATGAATGTATCTTCTTTAATTCCTTGGTTGTCGGACTTCCTCTCAATTCGATTTTCTGTCAGATCTGGCTGTTTTTGGTTGTGTAAATTTCTGATTTTTTCCTTGTTTGGTTGTGTGAGGCAGCATGGTGCATTCACCTATGCAGCCATCTTAGGAAGTGGAATTAGAAGTTCTTAACATGGTCCAAAGGCCTATTTGTGCCACTGTCCACCCCCACCACCACCTCACAATCTTACCTGCGCCCACTCTCCTTGCTCACTCATGTCCAGTCCAAGGTTTCTCAAGTTCCATAAATGGAGACCTTGTTTAAACACAGATTCCTGGGCTCACCCCATAAATTTTGATTCTGCAGATATTGTGGGGACTAGCATTTGCATTTTGAATGGGCTCTCAGGGATGCTGGTGCTGACCCGCATCAGAGCAGCAGTGCTCCTGCTCCCTGGCCTCCTCTATTCCTCCAAGGAGCTCAGACCAGAGCCTCTACCTCTGCCTGGAACTGGCCCTTCTTGGCCCAGCTAAGCCCTCCCGTCTTTCAGATCCCAGCTCAGGCCCTTTGGGCAGAGTATAATAGGCCCATCAGTGCACTCCCCCTGACCCCAGGCACAGTGACAGCAGCAGGGGGTCACCTGGGCCTGTGTCCCTGTGAGTGAAGCTCCTGGGAGCTGGGCCCTTGCTCAGGGCCCTGTGTGTAACACACTGTGGGTCGGAGGGGATGCTGGTTCCCCGATGAAGGGCTCTTTTCCTGAACTTCAGAGCACTTTCTTTCCATGTCAGGTGAGGCAGATCCCTCAGACCAGGACACGGGGCATTTGCAGTCACAGGCTGAATGCACCACAATGAGGGGACAAGGGGGCTGCAGCAGGTTCCCAGGGGGGAGAAGGACTCTCTGTTCCTGAGCTGTGCCCCTCCTGCTGGGCTGTGGGTATAAGGCATTTATATGGAAGGGGGTGGGAAGGGGTCTTTTCCCCCAAAAGCTCTTTCTCCCTGTCTCTGTCTGCCATCTGGGGTCATTGCTTCCCATTCTCCAAATCTCACCTGTTCATGTGCACTGTTTTCATTTGTTCATCTTACTCGTCAAATGGAAGGGTTTCAGCAGGGAAGGAACATGAGATGGTTTACACTAAACCGACTAACTGACTAATTAAATAACTACTTCACTGTAGCTGCTGTGGTTTCTTGGCTTCCTCATGATTCTGTCAGTCTCTGCTTCCAGCCTCACCCTGCCCGACTTCTGCTCATGTCTCTCCAGCAGATTCAATGCTTGAACCCTGGGCTGGAGTCTGTTCGAGGGAGTTCTGTGTCACCCTGCCTTACCAACTAACTTCGAACATCAGAGGCTCCTCCAGGTTCATGTTCCTCAGCATCTTTTTTACCTCCTCACTCAACTGGGTCCGGTCCAGGCTGCAAATGCAAAGGGAGCCCGGTTATCCTGACACCCATGCGATCTCAAGGTATGCTAGGACCAGAAACATGGAATCTTCCACCTCCCACAGAAACCTGTCATAGGTTGGATTCCCCCAAATCAGCTTCTGAGATGCAAAATAGATTTGGGAGGTTTAGGAGAAATGTTTCTGGGTCAACCCCAGGGCGAAGGAAGGGAGGGAGCAGGGCTGGGCAGGGGGACAAGTTGGGCTGCGATGCAGACACAAGGGACACAGAAACTCTGGGGGCTTCTGATGTGGGGGTGACCCTCCAGAGCTGCTCCATACTGGGAGGAGGGGCTGGGTCTTTATACCCCAACACTGGTCAGTCACCGAACACAGGCCACCCCAGAAAGGGAGGTGACCTTGTGTGAGATGGCCTCAGTTGTGAGAGGCCGTCCCTGTAGCCGGCTGCTGGCAGCACTCCCAGGAGCTGGGGTTACGTCTTCATTCCTGGAAGGGAAGTGGGCAGCACTTCACAGCTGCCACCAGAGGACAGCCTGTCCCCATGGCCTCAAAATGACCACAGATGAGTAAGTCCTGGGATTTCCTTCTTAGAGGCTGGAAAGTTTTCTGGAAAGGGAGCCCTCTTTGCACTCTCCCAGGCCTTGTGTGCTGTGGTGTCTATTGGATTTGGGAGCTGCTGCTCTCTCTGGGCCTCCACATCCTCCTCCCCAGCAGGGTGGCCCTGCTCTGCCTGTTGTGAGCCATGTACACGAAGGTGAGAAGACCCTGCTCCCTGTAAAGGGCGCACACTGCACTCATTACTGCTGCCAGAGCAGCTCTCCCCTGGGGAGGGCATAGGGCCACGAAGATGGAGGGGCTCCCTCTCATCCAAGTCCTGGGGTTCTAGGAAGGAGTGGGGCAGAAACCTTTGCAGGATGTCCAAGAGCAAGCTGCTCTGAGGTCACGAAGAAGTGACCAGAAACTGCTGAGCAGAGCGATAACACAGACCTACTGTCAGGCCCTTCAACACACAGGGGTGGGGCAGCCACAAATGCCTAGTGGAGAGGGGCTGGGGGTGAAGGGGGCAGCCCCATGGACTGGAGCTCCCTTGGGTGTGAAGGGTCAGAGGTGGCTTTGGGGGGACCCACATGTAGAGTGTTTAACCCCTGCTGTCCTGCCCCTCCAGCTGCTCTAGGTTGGAGAAAGGGGGGCCTGGAGGAGGAAAGGCTGGGGGCTCGAGCTTTGCTGTCCCCTTTGAGAGCCGGAAACTGGAGCCTCAGCCAAGACCTTGGGGTCAGGGTGTGAGGTTTGGAGCCCTGCCAGCTCTGAGAGTGTGTGATGGGGCCCCAGCCAGAGCTTCAGGGAAATGTTGTCAGAATCAGCCTGTGGGCTTGTTTTCAGGCTGGGGAGGAGAGAGGAAGAGGCTGAGAGGCAGTGTGGGATTGAGGGTGGGGCCCCTGTACTCCACCACACAGGGCTCCAGGGCTCTGAGCCTGTGTCTGTCCTGGGGTCTCCCCCCACACTCTGTTCTTCACCTGGACGGCGGCCCCTGCCTGGGCCTGGTCAGCTGCTGTTTGTGCCTCAGGTCTCAGCCTGATGTCACTCCCCAGGGAAGCCCTCCCTGCCCCTCAGTCTAATTCCACCTCCTCCATTACACTCTCATAACACAGTGCATTTTGCCTTCCCAAACTCCACGGGGCTTAGAAATACACACTGGGTGTTAACATGTGGTTATCACCTCTCTCGTTCCCACTGGGGTGTAAGTTTCAGGATGGCAGGGCCTGTGTGTGTTGCTCAGTATTGTCCTCTCAGGGCCTGGCCCTATGGTGGCACATGGGAGGCACCCAATGAATGAACGAAGGAATGAATGAGGAAATGAAGGAAGGAAGGGAGGACAGCCCTGGAGTGAGGAAGTGAACCTGGGAGTCCCCTAGAACACAAGGCCTCACTGTTGGTTATCATTTGATCCTCTCAACTCTGCTCCCAGGACTGTCCTGGTATTAAATACATTGTATTTCATCACAGTCTATGAGGTGGGTATGAGTTTCCATTGTACAGATGAGGAAACCAAGTCTCAGAGGTAGACCTGCCCGTGTCTCGTGGTGTAAGTGGCAGATCTGGTAGGGAGCCCAGGCTGACAATTTATTTTTTGTCTCTTTACTTCCCTTGTTCAATTCAGGACCCCAATCCCTCCATTCTTCTCCCTCTCCAACCTGCCCTATTCCCACAGGGACCCACAGGGCCTTACCGCAGGAGGTCGAGTTGGCAGGTGGCTTGCCTGAGCCCTTCACAGAGCAGCCTCCCGCCGAGGTCGCCCAGGTCGTTCTGATGGACATCCAGTATTCTCAGTCTGGGGCAGCCCTTGAGCATGGAGGCCAGGTCCTGGCAGCAGCCTGAAGTGAGGCCACAGTTGACCAGCCTGTGGGAGAGATTTGCATGGGTCCATTGTCATTGTTTGCAAGGCCCCCTCCTTGGGGTAACTAGGGTTGGTTTCCCTTTCTAGGGCCTGTGGCCCTTTGGGGGTCCTTGGTGACATTAAAGGAAGACAAAGGCATGTCTGGCTGCAGTAACCTGGGAGATGGTAACTTTCTCCTGTAGCCAAGGGGCCTCTCAGGATGCATCTTGTCACTGTTTATGCGTCTCTCACCAACCTTGCCACTCCCTGCATCAACACTACATGATTAATTCACCCAACATCTCACTTGTACCCTGGATCTAATTGTTAATGACATTGGCTCCGCCAAATGCCCAGTTAGCTGACATGTGACGCTTTGGTGCATTTCAACATGAGGGCACCTACCTGTCCTTCACCCCATCACTCCACCCTGCCTAGCTCTCACCTCTCTGTCCCATGGTCTTGGGACAGTTCCCCCCCCTTCTGTGTCCCCTCTCCGTATAGTGGTGTCAATGAGGAGCAATTACACCAGTTGCTGCAGGTTGTAGCATGCCTGTCCCAGCTGCTGGAACAGGTGTTGTGCTCCAGTGTCCTGGATGCTGTTAAGGCTCAGGTTCAGCACGGTCAGGCTCCAGCTGGTACTCAGGCCACGGGCCAGGTCCTTGCATTTCTCTGCTGTGAGGCCGCAGTCTGCCAAGCTGTGGGAGACATGCATCTGTTTATTCCACAAACACCCATTAGCACCCACTGGCACCTTTCCTTGGTCAGGCAGAGTTAAGTAAGATCCCCTAGGTCCCCAGAAATGCACATGCACTGGGGGATTGATGGAAATAAAAACCAGTAGGTCAATTTTCAGATCTGTTTGAAAGCCTTTCATGTTTCTATGTCATCTGAGTTCAATTCAAGGTCCTTGTCTTTGACCATGGGACACTTGAGATCTGGCTCCTTGTCATGTCTGTTCTCATCTAGTATCCCTTTTATCTGCGTCTTCAGTGAGCTCCTTGCAGTTCCTTCAATACTCCAGCCACAGTCTCATCTCAGGGCCTTTGCGCCTGCTCTTTCTTCTACCAAAAATAACCTTCTCGCCTGATATGTCATGACTTGCTCTTGCACCTGCTTTTGGTATTTGCTCTAAAGTTACCTTGGGAAGCCCTGGCTGGTGTGGCTCAGTGGATTGAACACTGGCCTGTGAACCGAAGGGTTGCCAGTTTGATTCCCAGTCAGGGCACATGCCTGGGCTGCAGGCCAGATGCCAGGTGTGGGGGTGCATGAGAGGCAAACACACAGTGATGTGTCTCCCTCTCTCTTTCTCCCCACTTTCCCCTCTGTCTAAAAATGAATAAATTTTTTAAAAAGTAAAATATTTCATATTTCCTTAAAGTTCTTTTAAAATTTTCTATGATGTCAGTTGTGATGATCTCTCTTTCATTCCTGATATTAGTCATTTTCATCATCTCAGTTTTTACCTAGGCCGTTACATAGCTAAAAGTTTGTTAATTTTGCAGATCTTTGCAAAGAAGTAACTTTTGGTGTCATTATTTTCTGTATTGTTTTTCTAATCTCTGTATTATTTATTCCCACTTATTTATATTATTTATATTATTTTATATACATATCATTTATATTATTTTATTTTATTTTATTTTTTTAAAAAGATTTTATTTTTATTTATTTTTAGAGAGAGGGGAGGGGAGGGAGACAGAGAGGGAGAGAAACAGCAATGTATGGTTGCCTCTCACATGGCCCTCATGGGGACCTGGCCCGCAACCCAGGCATGTGCCCTGACTGGGAATCGAACCGGGACACTCTGGTTCCCAGCCCACGCTCAATCCACTGAGCTACACCAGCCAGGGCTCATTTATATTATTTTATATTGTTTTCCTCTTTCTGCTTGCTTTTCATTATTTGTTCCTTTTATTGTTATTTCTTTTTTATGCCTAAAGTGAATCGTTAAGTTGATTTGAGCTTCTTTTTTTCCTCCTCTTTTACTTTAATATATTTTATTGATTATGCTATTACAGTTGCCCCATTTTCCCCCCTTTATTCCCCTCTGCCCCCACCCCCCTCATTCCCCGCCCTTTAGTTCTTGTCCATGGGTCATACACTTAAGTTCTTTGACTTCTACATTTCCTATACTATTCTTAACCTCCCCCTGTCTGTTTTCTACCTACCATTTATACTACTTATTCTCCATACCTTTTCCCCCTCCCAATCCCCTGTTGATATCCCTCCATGCCTTATATAAATCCCTTTAACATTTCATATAATAAAGGCTGGGTGATGATGAACTCCTTGAACTTGACCTTATCCGAGAAGCACTCTATCTGCCCTTCCATTCTAAACGAAAGTTTTGCTGGATAGAGTATTCTTGGATGCAGGTCCTTGCCTTTCATGACTTGGACTACTTCTCTCCAGCCCCTTCTTGCCTGTAAGGTCTCTTTTGAGAAATCAGCTGACAGTCTTATGGGAATTCCTTTGTAGGTAACTGTCTCCTTTTCTCTTGCTGCTTGTAAGATTCTCTTCTTATTTTTAATCTTGGATAATGTAATTATGATGTGCCTTGGTGTGTTCCTCCTTGGGTCCAAGTTCTTTGGGACTTTCTGAGCTTCCTGGACTTCCTGGAAGTCTATTTTCTTTTCCAGACTGGGGAAGTTCTCCTTCATTATTTGTTCAAATAAGTTTTCCATTTCTTGCTCATCCTTTTCTCCTTCTGTCACCCCTATGACTTGGATTTTGGGAAGTTTAAAGATGTCCTGGAGGTTTCTAAGCCTCTCCTCATGTTTTTGAATTCTTGTTTCTTCATTCATTTCTTGTTGAATGTTTTTTTCTTCCTTCTGGTCCACTCCGTTGATTTGAATCCCAGTTCCTTCTCATCCTTATTGGTTCCCTGCACATTTCCCCTCATTTCCTTTAGCGTATCCTTCATTTAATTGTGACCAAATTTCAACGAATCCTGTGAGCTTCCTGATTACCAGTATTTTGAACTGTGCATCTGATAGGTTGGCTATCTCTTTGTATTTTTTCTGGAACTTTGATCTGTTCTTTCATTTGGTTCATCCTTCCCTTTCTTGGAGTGCCTTTTACTTTAAGGGGCGGAGCCTTAGGTGTTCACCGGGCCGGGGTAACCCACATGGTTGTGTTGTGACGCTGCCTGTGGGCACAGCCCTGAGAGAACATTGGCGATTGCTCCACTCTCCACACTTCCCCCGCTACCCACAAACAAATTGGGTTCTTCTGTGCTGGCTCTGGGGTGGGTGGGCAGGCGGGCGGGCTTGTGTAATTCCAAGTCCCTGTGGGTCTCTCCAATGAACTGTCTTGTGAGGCTAGGATTCTTCCCACTGCCGCTTCAGCCCCCACAGGTCTTTTCAATCAGTGGTTTGAGGCTTTATTTCCCCGAGATGGTGGGTTGCGAGTTCTGCACCACTCCCCAGCTTTTTCTCCCGATTTATCTGGGTGTGAATGAGGGACCGCCTGGTCCACCAGTCTTGGTCCCGCTGGGTCCGAGTCAGCCAGCTGCGGACTTCTCCGGGTTGTGGGCCACGGGTTATGTTGAGTGTGCCGGCTACATTTTGGCCAATGGTGCCCGCCACGGGCCTCTCTGGGCAGCTGCATAGTTGCCGGTACTGCTCCACAAACCACCTTCTGACCACTGCGTGCTCTCTGCCCAGCTCTGCCCTACTTACCGGTCTGGACGAATGTGTCTTTTTTAACTCCTTGGTTGTTGGACTTCCACTAAGTTCGATTTTCTGTCAGTTCTGGCTGTTTTTGTTTTTTAAATTGTTGTTTTTCCTCTTTTGGTTGTGCAAGGAGGCATGGTGTGTCTACCTATGCCTTCATCTTGGCCGGAAGTCCTCCTCCTTCTTTCCTTTCCATCCTCTTCTTCCTTCTTTCTTAAATAGACTTTTTTTTTAAAAAGAAAGGTTTTAGTTTTTCAGCAAAATTTAGGCAGAAACACAGGGAGTTAATATGTATTCCTGCTCCCACATACACGTACACAGCTTCCCCCATTACCAACATCTGGCATCAGAGCAGTGCATTTATTGCAGTCAGTGAGCCCACACTGACACACCATAATCACTCAAAGTTCATAGTTTACATCAGGGTTCACTTTTGCTCTTTTATATTCTATGGTTTCTGACAGATAAAAAATGACATGTATCCACCATGGTACTGTCACACAGAATAGTCATGGTGCTCTGTCTGTCCTTCCTTACCCTCGAGCCTGGCAATCACAGATCTTTTTACTGTCTTCATATGTTTGCCTTTTGAGGAATTTCACATTGTTGGGGTCATACAGTATGTAGCTTTTCAGATTGTCTTTTGTTCTCTTAGTAATATGCATTTTAGTATCTTCCATGTCTTATGGTTATGGCTCACTTTTCCCACACTAATTAATATTCCGTTGTATGGATGTACTGCAATTTATTTATCTGCTCACCTACTGAAAGACAACTTGGTTTCTCTCCACATTTGGCAATTGCAAAAGTGCTATAAACTTCCATATGCAGGCTTTTGGGTGGACATAGGCTTTCAACTCATTTGGATAAATACCAACAAATATGATTCCTGGATACAACGGTAAGGGTGTGGTAAGTTTTGAAGGACTCTGTAAAGTGGCAGTATCATTTTGCATTCCCACCAGCAATGTAAGAGAGTTTCTTTTGTTCCACAAACTTGTTACATTTGGTGTTGTCAGTGTTCTAGGTTTTGTCTATTCCAATGGATGTGTAGTCATATCCCTCCTTCTTTTTAAAATGTAGGCACTGATATCTATTCATTTCCCCCTAAGCAAGGATTTAGCTGCATCAAATAAGTTTTGGTACGTTGTATTTTTGTTTTCATTCATTTCATAGTGTTTTTATTTTTTAATAGTGTAAACATAACTCTTTTGTATATTATTTAATCTTTATTGTATTTTTTCCAGTAATCTTTAGTTTCCTTATACCCCGTCCCTTCATCAAAGTACTTTTAAATGTCCCCTGTGATTTCTTCTTTGACTCATTGTTTATTTAGGAGTATATTGTTTCATTTCTGTGTATTTGTGAATTTCCTAAATTTCCTTCTGTTACTGATTTCCAGTTTCATTCCATTATGTTCAGAGAATAGATTTTTAAAATATTTATCTTGAAAATCTTTTTTAATTGTTGTTCAATTACAGGTGTCCCCATTTCCCCCCCATTACTCTCCCCTGTCCTAGTCACTCCCCCACCTTCCACTTGCAATCCTCCCCCCGCCATTGTCTTTGTCCATGGGTCCTTTATACGTGTTCCTTGACTTGACCTTTCCCCTCTTTTCCCCTACGATTTCAATTCTTTTAAATTTGTTGAGATTTGTTTTATGGGGCATCTTATTTTTGCAGAGCTTTATTTGATGCCTGCTTGAGTATTCCTTTAGGATACCTCAAAAGAACTTGAAATAAAACTGCACAAAATCCCACCCATGACATCCCATCCCCCACCCACTCCTTTTCCACTGTTTCCCATCTCAGTGAAGGTGCCACCATCCCCTGTGTACCTCTGTCTGAACCTAAGATCATCTTCTATGTCTCCATCTTCCTTTCTCTGTGAATTGAATCTATTACTCGTTTAGGTTTACTTCATTTTAGATCTCCTGAATCCCTTAACTTGTTTACATTTCCATGGCCCACACTGTCATTCAAGGTGCCATTATTATTTTACAGAAACTAGAGTAATTTCCTTTAGTCCATGCTCTAATCATCTTTACAGGAACTGAAATGTTCATATGAACTGATTTCCAAACCTCTGCTTTTGCTCTCCTGCATTCAGTTTTTATATTACAGCCAGATTCTACTTTGAAAATGTGCGGATCTTATAAATCTTTTGATTATAATCACATTACATTAGAAAAACACCCCCAGATTCCATCAGGGCCTTGCACAGAGGGTCTGGCTGCATGATCCCTGCAGCCCCTGTTGCTCCTTCGCTCTCCACACTCCAGCCTCACTGGCCAGCTTTCAATTCCATGACTGCCCTTCCTCCCACCTGCACAGGGACTTTGACCTTTCTTCCCTCCAGCCTCACTTGGGGAAATCCTCTGTGTTCTTCAGATGTCCTTCAATAGTCACTTTCTTAAGGTCGTTTTCACGGGAGACCCTTATCTGGGCCTGTAATTACACATGTGTTTGTGTGGTTTATGGTAATCACCTGCAAGCCCTGTGAAGCTGGAATCCTGTCTGTGTTTGCTCACTGTAGTAGCCATGGCTCCTGGCACAGTGCACGGCCAGAAATGGGCTCAGTGAAAGTTTGTTGACTAAAAAGACCATATCCCCGTCCAGAACACAACTTCTATCTTCATGTCCTGTCCATCCCTGTTTCAGAACAGAAGTGGTGCCAGACTCACCCTAGGGTCTCCAGGTGGCAGTTATGACATTTCAGGACCTCACAGAGACTCTGTACTGCAGAGCAGCTCAAGAAGGTTCCTCTCAGGTCCAGCTCCTTCAGGGTTACAATGACTTTGAGACAGGAGAAGAAAATAGGCCACGAGGTGCTTTTAAATGGGCCCCAGCTGGACCTGAGGGAGAGAGAACCAGAAGAGATGAGACCTGTGTGTGTGCTGAGAGGGTGTCATGGGCACAGCCCTGCACAGCACAGTGGGATGTGGATCCTCTGAGCACCAGGCTGCAGTGAGCAGGGCGACCCCCAGGGCTGGTCAGCCTCCCCAGCTGCTCTTCTGCTCCCACCACCCTAGGCTAAGTGCCCCTTTTCTGTGTGGCTTCTCATTGTTCAGCCCCTGCATCTCTGTACTGCACTGTTCATCTGGTGGGTCTCTTTCTATCTCAGTCTGGGACATTCTCATGAGCAGAGGCAGATATTGTTCATTCCTTTGATCTGCAGTGTCCAGCACAGGGCCTGGCACAGAGCCGGGGGACACAGACAGTCTTCCTCTCTTCAATGCAGACCTGCCTTTCTTCCTGCGGCACAGATGTTGTGAAGTCCCAGTTCCCAGAAAGGAAAGGAGGAGATGGGAGGAGGGAACAGAGTCTGGGTGAGGTTGTTTCAAAATAATTTTGTGATGGGATGGTTGTATATGACTATGTATGCTGCTGTCCAGCTTGAGTGGGGCCCTGTCTCCTCTCAGGATAGCAAGATTCAGAGAAGTCTCCGGAAAAGAGATGGGAAAGGGGAATGTTTCAGAAGAGAATATATTCAGGATGTGAGGAGAGGATGATGGTATATCTCTGAGAGGTTTAGTGTAGATTGTCTTTGTAATTTCCACCAATTTAAATTACATATTTTCACACTATGTAGTGATTTTATCTAGTGCCAAGGCACAGCGACTCAGACTCTTTCAAGATACAAACTGACATCTCTCTTTTCTTGCCTGATATCTCCACCTCAGCAGACCAATAGCACCTTGACCCGGTATGTCCCCACCTCCATTCACTCATCCTCCCCCAGGTCTGCAGAGCCGAGCAGAGGCGAGGAGCAGCGGCTGGGGAGCCAGCTGTCAGCATGTGAATCCAGGGTCTGTGCCTCCCTCAGTCTCCTTGCTGCCAGGAGGGGACAAGAGGCCCTGCTGCAGAGGGTTCCGTAAGGACGTGAACGTGCTGTAGAGACGTTCACAAATCTCAGTGTGGCTGTAACATGCACAGCTCTAAGATGTGTACCTGCTGCAACAATACCAAAACACTTACTATGTGAAAGTCAAGTAATTGTTTTTTTAAAACATTTATTTGGATTTGGGAAATTTATAATACATTTTTAAATTTTCTGTTTTGTTGAATGTCAGCTTTAATCTTTAAGCAGAAAGAATGAAATGACAGAATGAAAAATGTATTATCAAAATGCACAGAGCTTAATTAAAACCAAATGCCTGGTACAGCTCACTGATACTATCTCATGCTAGTCCTCCTCTCCCTCCCACACCCTGGGCTAGTCTTTGCCATTTCTTCCTGTGCTTCTTGATATTTTACAGTATCCTTCCTATTCTCTCTGCCTTGCCTGGCTAACTCAATGTTTTTATTTACTTTAACTTTTTAAAAAATTATATTTTATTGATTATGCTATTAGGGTTGTCCTGCTTTTGCCCCTTTGCCCCCCTCCACTGAGCACCCCCACTTCCTCAGGCAATGCTCCCACTATTGTTCAAGTCCACGGGTCATGTGCGTAAGTTCTTTGGCTACTCCATTTCCTACACTGTACTTTACATCCCTATGGCTAGTCTGTAACTTCTTATTTGTACTTCTTAATCCCTTCACCTCTACACTCATTCTCCCACAACCCCTCCCATCTGACAGCCATGCAAAAGCTCTCCATATCCATGAGTCTGTCTCTGTTCTTCTTGTTTGCTTAGTTTGTTTTATAGATTCAATTGTTTTTAGATCTGGGTTATTGCCATTTATTGTTCAGAGTTTTGATCATCATCTTTCCTTAAATAATCTTCCCTTTAACACTTCCCTTTAACACTTCGTATAATAATGGTTTGTTGATGATGATATCCTTTAGGTTTTCCCTTGTCTAGGAAGTTCTTTATCTGCCCTTTGATTCTACGATATAGAACAACCATCAGTCAGAACCATCAGAAATTGAGCTAAATGGAGGTCTGACAACTACAAAGTCAGGTTGAATGGAAGTCTGACAAGTACAGAACTAAAGAAACAACATCCATCCAGACTTGAAGGAGGGGTGCAGATGTGGAATGGGCTGGCCCCACACCCACGTGTGGTAGATAAACATTCAGGAGGGTTATCTTGGGATCGAGGAGTCCTGGCACCCCATCAGGCCCCGCCACCCCAGCTCAGGATTCCAGTGCCAGGTAGATAAATCCTCACAACTTCTGGCTGCAAAATTCAATGGGAATTGAGTCGGTGGAAGAAACTTCTGGAGCCCGAAGCAGTTCCTCTTAAAAAACTCACACATGGACTCTCCTACACAGACTCACACCCTCTGAGCTCTAAGCACCAGAGTTAGCAGCTTGAAAGGCACCAGTAGTATACAGGGAGAAACCGAAGGTGTCAAGGCGAGCAGAGGCCAGTGTCTCTTTTCTAAACCTTCCCCCTACAGAGCTGGCAAGCTGGTGCCATATCTGAGACTCCATCAACCTGGCTAACACTGTTTGACCCACCTTGGAGACCTCCAGAGACTCTGCTCCACCCAATTACGGGCCCACCCCAGCTGCTTTTCCATTTGTCTGGTCTTGGCTCAAGCCTCACAACTTCCTAAATCCTATTAAACAAGCAGCTGGTTTCAGAGAGTCCCAGGCCTAGCCCTAGCAATAGCTAGCTGAGATTCACAGCTTGGCTTTGCCTGGGAATCTCCAAGCCCAACACAAGATTGCTTTATAGTTCAGGCAGGGTTCCCTGGGCAAAACACAGGTGGAGGCTGACCTTGGCCTGTACCACACAGGAATCCCCAGTGCCAGTGCACCCAGTGGACAGACACATACCACGCTGGAGAACTGCCACCCTGCCCGTGCACAGCTGATCCTTCATAGAGGGCAGAGGTTAGTGGTCAGTGGTCAAAGCCAATCCTTGTAGCTGACTGGCCTGGGTAAATCCCTCCCATTGATCTGCCATCAGCAACCCAGGCTCAACTACAAGATGAGGGTGTACTCAGCCCCCATGAATGGTGCAACCTAGTATACCCAACTTGGGTTTTGGAGGCTGTGCCATTGGACCCTATAGGACACTTAGTACATTAGGCCACACCACCAAGACATGGAGTCCAAGTGGCTCTACCTAATACATAGAAACAAACACACGGAGGCTATGAAAATGAGGAGACAAAGAAACATGGCCCAGATGAAACAACAGATCAAAACTCCAGAAAAATACTAAATGAAACAGAGATAAGCAATCTATCAGATGCAGAGTTTGAAACACTGGATATAAGGATGCTCAAGGAACTTAGTGAGGACCTCAGAAGCATAAAAAAGATCCGGTCAGAAATGAAAGACAATTGAAATAAAGAACTTGCAGGGAAACAACAGTGGAGTGGATGAAGCTGAGAATCAGAGCAATGATTTGGAATATAAATAAAACAAAGAACAACCATGCAGGACAACAAGAAGAAAAATGAATCCAAAAAAATGAGAATAATATAAGCAGCCTCTGGGATAACTTCAAGAGGTTGAACATTCGTATCATAGGGGTGCCAGAGGAGAAGAGAAAGAGCAAGAAATTGGAAATCTATCTGAAAAAATAGTGAAAGAAAAACATCCTGAATTTGGTGAAGGAAATACACATGCAAGTTCAGGAAGCACAGAAAGTCCCAAACAAGATGGATGCAAAGAGGCTCAGTCCAAGCCACAACATAATTAAAAGGCCAAAGGTTAAAGATAAGGAGAGATTCTTAATAGCACCAAGAGTGAAGAAGTTAGTTACCAGATGTTTGCCAGATGGGGTGGGGTGGGGGAGTATGGGAGAAGAGGTGAGGGGATCAAGAAGTATACATGGGTAGTTATAGAATAGCTACGGGGATATAAAGTACAGTATAGGAAATGGAGTAGCCAAAGAAATTATATACATGACCCATGGACATGAACAAAGGTGGGGGCATTGCCTCAATGAGTTGAGGGTGCTTGGTGGAGGGGTGAAAAAGGGGAAAAGTTGGGAGAACTGTAATAGCATAATCAATAAAATATAATTAATAACAATTTTTTAAAAAAGAGGAAGAAGCAAGGCTGTAGCTGAGATATCAGCCTGGTGACTCAGTGTGGTGAAGGCTGAAATGATAGAAGTCAAGAGAGGGAACGGGCTTGGGCTGAGGAATAAGCCTGCCCTCCTCTTGGGGTTCACCTGGGGAACAGAGGCCTCCTTGGAACTTTCTAGCACCCTGACCCCATGGAACTTCAGAGTCTACTGAGACCAGCACCCAAGGTGTACCTGGACAAGGACCCTGTTACACATGCACCTGGCTGGGTAAGCTTCACTGCCTGGACTGCATGGGTCTCAGTCTGCCATCTGTCAAATCAGAGGGCATGTGATCTCAACACTGGAATGTTCCTGAAAGATCATTTCTAGGCCTACTGGCCCCACCACCCCATCCTGGCTCCTCCGTCCTCCTTATGCAGCCTCCTGGCCCAGGTCCTCCTGCCGCTACAGGCTCACCTGGGTGCGCACCCACTGGCTGCCATGCAGCCCCACCTGGGCTCTCATGCCAACTCAGCAAACCTCTCCTTCCAGCTCTGTCGATCTGTCAGGCAAGAGTTTCAAGTTCTTTCTTAGTCCTGGAGGGGCCCCAGGACTCAGGGTCAAAGTGTTCCAGCACTGTGGTGGAGGGGAACCCTGTAGGAAAGTTCTGTTTGGAACTGGGGAATGGAGGGATGGGCAGACTTGGCTTGGGAATTGAGTAAGGAGGTTGAGGCTGATGAGCAGGGTGGGCAGGAGCCAGGGCACAGATGCTGGGGTCCTCCAACCAGGAAGAACCAGGAAGCAGAGACCCTGATTACTGAGAGAGGTCAGGAGGGACCAGTGCACCCACTGCAGCCTGCCCCAGCCTCCCATGCAGAAGGATGCCCTGACACTGCAGGGCACAGGTCCTGACCTGGCTCCAGGAAGTTTGCATCTGTGTCCCAGTTGTGCCCCTCCCTCCCCATGTAACTCAGGACTCCTCTCTGTGCCTCAGCTCCCCCCATAGGAGGCTAAAGCCTCTGCCACCCACAGATGCTAACAGTAGTGACATCCTCAGTGGCAGGAAGAGTAGCAGCAGAACAAGTTATGGGGCCCTAACTAGGAATGAGACTCTGTGGTAGCTGTCTAACATGGGTTCTCTGTTTGACCCTCCCACAGCCCAGGAGGCAGGCTCTTACTCGTTCATGTTACAGATTGGGGGACAGATGCAAAGAGTAGTGAAATGACTTGCCCCCTGTGGCAGTGAGGGGACTAGAACCTGCTTCTTGCCCTCTCCCTTCTGTGCTTATAGCACAAGACCAGGCAAGTTCCCGCTTGAGAGGTGGGTGTGAAACCCACATCCTCCCTGCAGGTGCCTTTGGGGTGTCAGCCTCTGGTCCCTCTGTCCCTCTGAGCTCTCCCTCCCAGGTGGTATGGCGACCACATGGGTTTCTGGGAATGCCCTTGGCAGAAGTGTAGTACAGGAAGGCCCTTCTGCTCCAGGAAGCCTCAGCTCCAGTCAAGCCTGAGCCTGGATCTCCCTCTCTGACAAGGAAGTCCTCAGTCACTGTTCAGAGGAAGGTCTGCCAGGTGGTTCAGTGTAGGTGGGGATGGGCAGGCGATGGACTGCAGGTGTGGAATGCTTTGTCTACTCACTTGATTCCAAAGGTTGCCTCTTCCAGGGCTCGGGAACACAGCTCGCTCAGGCCCATCTGCTTCCAGGTCTGCAGGGTCAGATCCCAGGCCTGCTGCTCCCCGTGCTGATCCACCAGGAGCGAGGCCACCTCCATGCTATCTGCCTTCTCTGGTTGAGTTGTGGTCACAGCCTTGCCGCTAGGGAGCCGGTGCTCGTAGAGAATCTGGCCATGCAGCTGGTGCTGGAACTCCTTCAGCTGCTCCTTCGTCAGTAACTCCAAGTACCACGCCAGTCGCTGCAGGACACTTTCGGCCATCTTTGCTCCGCCAACCCGATCTGCTGCAGGGGCCACGTCAGCTCCACTGTTCTTCTTAGTCCAGATTTGTATGGCATTAGGGACGTTCACTGTGGAGGGGGTACAGTGAGGGGCATCAGACAGGCAGAGAATAGTGCTCATCTTTGGGCCCAACCACTTCCCAATGCAAGACTCCACTGGGGTCCTTATCGTCACCTGATAAACTGCTGTTCAGCATTCAGAACCCACTTTGTAAGTCCCAGGGCATCTGCCAATGGATGGTATTGGGGGAAGGGAGGTGAAGGGGAGAGGCAGGGAAAGGCACTGGAAGGAGGAGTACAGAGGGGCTGGGGGACACTGGGAGGGGTCAGGTTACTGAGCTGCTAGGTCAGGGCTGGGGGCAGTCAGGAGAGTGCAGGGGAGGAAGAGGGGATGGATGTTCAGGACACTCACTGTTCTGTGCTCCTCAGTCTTCTGTCTCCAGGACTTGGAGCCCTGGAAGCAGCCTTGTGCTGAGATGCTGACAGGAGGGGTGTGCAGAGAAGGGGGAGCACAGGGTGGGCTTTCAGATCCCAAGCTTAGGCTCCAAGCTGCACGCTCAGGTCTCTTTCGGTTTCTTATCTGCCTGGGACAGCAACCAGGAAGAAGACTGAACAAAGGTCTTCCGGAAGAAACCACACAGGGGTGTGGCCAGGCGAGAGGAGGGGCCAGCAGAGCCCCAGGCAAAGCAGAAACTTAGAGCCAGACCCCCACACAGGCCACACTACTCTCAGGCCAGGGGCAGAGTTCAGTTGGGCCCCTGTGCTGGGTGCAGCCTAGTAACATGGAGGGACCTGCATCTTCACATGAGCACCCTGGCTGTCCGTCACATGAGCATCAGAGCCTGCCCACAGAGCCAGGGCTGAGGCTCTTCAGGTAGCTGGGTGTGTGGCCAGGTTCAGCTCTCAGGATGGGTGGGACCCCTAAATCTCACAGGGCAGCTCCTGACTGGGGCACTACAGTGGGTCAGAGAGTAGCTTTCCCAGCCTCTCACAGTTCTCTGGACTCCTGAGACCCAGTGCATTCCTGCCACGCTGCAGGGACCATTGAGGTTGTGTTCTGTCCAGGGCCATCGGCCTTGGGGCTGCTCAGCACTCAAGTAGTAAACATGCACCCAAAAGGGGAACAGCCCCTGCCTCATGGCAGAACCAGGCCTCTGGGGAGCTTTCTGCTTGTTTTGTAGAATCGGCAGAGCTGTGCACTCCAGATGGAGGAGTGACATCATTTAACTGATTCCCTGTGTGTAGCGGTTTCTGGGGGGCCTTGAACTGACCTGGGCTGGAGAAGCCCAGGCAGAAGGAGCCTCAGTTCATTGCTCACCTGGGCACAGACACCCTGGGTGTCTGATTCAATTCTCTGAGCCTCAGTTTGCTCACTTATTAAATGGGACATCCATTCAGGTTTGCCAAGAGGCTCAAATTAAGCAAAAGATATTAGTAACCTTTAAACATGTTATATAATGTTATCTTTTTAATGGCCAACAAACACACTGGAGGACATTTAACAGCCAGACCTCCCAGGAGTGACAAGTGCTGCCCTAGAGGTGGCCGATCAGCGGGATCTGAGTCCTCCACGAAGGGCCCTGAGCCCCCATGGGGGGGAGATGTGGCCTGGAGGAAGGGTGTGGTATGGTTTTATTTCCTTCTGCCCCTAACTAATGCTGACCCAGCTCTCTGGACACTAGCTGGGTGTCCCACGGCTCAGTTTCACTCTGATACTCCTTGCAGTCAGTACAGGCCCCATGGGTTTAAGGGCCCAGTCCCTCAGAACTGCTCCCCACTGCAGATATCAGGTCACCCACCTCTCTGTACAAGTCAGCCACAAACTGGGAGGTCTCAATGACCCCCTGTCAGGTAATTTGCTTGAACGACTCAGAACTCAGAAAAAGTTACTGAGTTCTTTACTTACTGGCTTATTAGAAAGGATAGAGGAACAGCCACCCGGAAGAGGAGCATGGGGAGAGGTTTAGAGGACTGCATGGAGGTTTCATTACTAGGCATGTCTGAACTCACTGGCCTTGGTGACTGCGTTCATCTCCAGCCCCTGTCCCTGTAGGTCCTGCCTTGGTCTTTCTGGACACCAGGCTCCATTCTGAAGTTACCTAGAGGCCCTCACTCCCCTCACTAGTGTACAAAGGACTCCTATCACTCCAGAGACCCCAAGGGGGTGAGCAGCCATGTGCCAGGAATTGAGGACACACAGCAAAGGTTTATTAGTTGTCATATCACAAGGATGGTAGTAGAACTCTGGGTGGAGGTTCCAGGTCTTAGAAGTCAAGGTGAGGCAGAGGGAGGCTGGTAGAGGAGAAGATAGTAGAGAAATGTGCTCCCCAGTAACCCTCTCCACCCACCTCCCCAGCCAAACCAAAGCCTTTGCCCCCGGGCACCTGTCCCTGTTTTGGGGCATGTGTCTGACCTGTGGGTGTGACATGGGAGCTTCAGTGTCCACAGCTGTCAGCTATGGAGTTTGGAAATCTTTGAGTAATCGTTTAATTCAGGACACAACTGGAAGGACAGCAGGAGGGGGTGTTGAGGCCCTGAGAAGCAAGGGACCTTGGTCAGTTTTCACAGCAGGTCCTCAGCTACGCAGGCTGGAGCAGGTGTCTGCCTACACAGGCCCAAACTTTTTCTTTCCGTGCATTCATTTGAATTCTAGGTCCGTGCAGTTGGAGGAAAGGATATGGTTTTTGGAGTCAGTGGTCACCTCTGCCTTTAGCAGCTTTACAATTATGGGCAAGGCAGTGACCTGCCAGGTCTCAGTGTGGACCCCTGTAAATGGAGAGGACAAGCCTATTTCATGGATATGAAACCACATAGTGCTCATGGGCGCCGTTGGCACAGCTGCGGGAGCCCTCGGTAGCTGCTGAATACAAGTTGACCCATCCTTTTTCTTCTTCTTTTGCCTGCCAACTTCCTACTCATTTTTTAAAGGCCTGCCCTTTTTAATGGCACCTCTTCCACAAAGCTTTTCCTTCTTTGATTCTTCATCCCACAGTTCAGTAAATAGATCCCAAGATGCCTTGCAGTTCAGCCGTCTCCACCTGGAGGCTGGAGAGTATAATGGAAAGTGTAGGGGTTTAGGATCTGTTGGGCCTGGGTCCTGAGGCTGCTTCTGCCACCAGTCATTCTTGGGCAACGCCTAGTTCTTTACTTGTCTGTAAAATGAGGAAATACAGCCGAGTTCCCCATCACTGTGACAGTTAAAGAACTAAAAGAACATCCCAGCACAGTAGCTGGGATGTAGCACAGTGTCAATGACATCAGTCACCTTCGCCTTCATAAGATCACAGGTTCCTTGAAGGCAGGCAATTGGTTTGTCTATTTTTGGATCCAGAATTTGAGCTCAGTGTGTTGCATGGTGTGGATGTTAATGCAGAAGTCATTTAAAATATTACTTTTATTTCATTTTAATTTCTAAGTAATGTGTGTGAATACAGTGTCATCCTGAGAACTGCAAGTATCACAGACATGCCTGTACTGAGGTCGCCACTGTTCCTGGTATGTTCTTTGTCCTTCAGAGAGTCAAAGACACACGCACAGCAATGTATCTGTATGAAATATACAGCTTTCGTGTAACACAACGTAAGTTTTGTTCTAAAAGATGCCGAATTGTTTTGTGATATGGACGCACACAGAAAAACCCTGCCTGAGTGGCCTCGCATGTGGCTCCTGGCATAATGCGGATGTCTCTTGGGACAGAGACCTGGAAGCAGAATCCAGAAGTTGTGCACCTTCTACAGTTTAGTAAAACCATCTGATATCGGAAAAAATAAAATGGATTCTGCTAAGAATGAACATTGCTAAGAGAGTCAATGTAAATAGGAGGCTGTTAAGGACGTGGGACAGACACACACCTGTGCCTCAGCTCTCAGAGCTGCTCAACCTGATGCTGAGCTCAGCTCAGGCTGAGCCACAGCCATCTCGGAACAACCACTGCTCCGTGGACACATATGGACTTTCTTTCTTGTAGTTTTTGTCTCTTTTGTTTGTATGTTGGAAATAACCAATCTGTTATAATATAATGCCAACTGATGGTCATTGGCACCAATTCAATGTCAAGAGGAATACCCAATTTGAGGTGAAGAAAAGGAAACTTTATTCAGTGCAAAAGAGCTCAATTGGGCCCTGCTGGTGTGGCTCAGTGGATTAAGTTCTGGCCTGTGGACTAAACGGTTATTGGTTTGATTCCTAGTCAGCACATATGCCTGGGTTACAGACCAGCTCTCCGGAGGGCATGCAAAAGGCAAGCACACGTTGATGTTTCCTTCCCTCTCCCTCTCCTTTCCTTTCTCTCCAAAAATTAATAAATAAAGTATTTAAAAAGGAAACAGCTCAATTGTGATACAGGTTGGCTATGAGAACAACACGCCTTTGAGGAGGCTATGGCCCAAGTGGCCCTGGGGCCTAATCCTCTCCATCTAGACAGATATGATGTGCTCCTCACTGTTTGGCTCTGTGCAGGTCTGCTCTGGCCTGCAGGGGTCTGCTCATTCTGCTCTGGCATTGCTGTTTGAGCTCCTGCCAGGCAAACAACACTCTTTGGTGGAAAAACACAGTGTGTTCCTAGAGCTTGAGGTGAGTGACTTACATGGACAGAAGTTCCTGTCCCTGGTCCCTGTTTGGTTTGTCTTCACGCAAGTGAGGCCTACAAATCCCCACAGTTTGATTGATCCAAAAGTACTGTCCTGTTTGTCAGAATGGAGTCACCTCTGATTGCTTGGTGACATGCAAGGTCCAAGGAAGGCCAATGGAAGACACAGCTGCAGCAGCTCTGATTGGATGGAGAAAGCTTCAGTCCTATTGGTTGAAATGGGAATCCAGGAGCTCCTTTACAAGGGCTGCCTCAGAGAGCAGGAGCACAGTGCAGGCAGGGAGTTCAGTGCAGGAGGCAGGCAGCTTAGTGCAGGCTGCTCTCTGAATGCAGGTTGCATGAGAGGCTCCTCATGCCACTGGAAATGGCTGCTAGCCTTTCAAACTGGCACACTAAGGTCTCTAAGCTCTATTTCCCCATCTGGTCAGGTAGCTCCAAAGCTAGCAGAGCACTGGATAGTTGCATGTCCTTCTTAATTAAAACAGCTCCCTTAAGCTAGTTTTTATTTATTAAAGACGAGTCCTAGATCTCATGCATTGCAAGTGCAATTGTGCTAGTTTCTATTATTTCTTCAGATGGTATGAGCACTCATTTGTGTTAAGCCAATGAAACAGGGCCCTTTCACAATTAAATTAGAATGTACAAATATATGTTGACAATACTACCTGGTGGCAAAATATGCCTTATCTGTAATATACAAACAGAGCCATACATAAATATACATCACAATGATACAAAACAAAAGAAAAGTTGTAGTTTCAAATATGTTTTCTGGGAGATGGAGTAAGTTAAGGTTTTGTTTTGGTAGCCAAAGCTTTTCGTGCTGTAGGAATTTCTTTAAAGCCTATTTTAAAATCCAAGAAGGCATTTTATTGTCTCTGACAGGTTTGAAATCCTCTACTTCAAGGATTCTTCTTATGATTGTCTTACCAACAAGCACAAAGAAAAGAATGTGGAAAGCGAGTGTGCACAATGCAGTTGGAAGCCTCAGAAAGTGCAGTGTCCCCCAAAGACCTGAGTGTCAAAAGGGGCAGGTTTCACTGGGGGAGGAGGGAAAGCCTGAGGATCAAAGGGTGCATGCCCTTCCAGAAACAAAGAATGTGGGGGAGAAAAAGGAATGGAGCAGAGGGTGGCCAGTGAGGCAGGCCAGGGCGGAGGTGGGGAGTGAGGAATCTCTGCGGGTCTTCAGTAAAGCTGGCTTTGATTCCCAAGCACAAGTGAAGAGGAGATGTTTTCCCATGACCCCCTTTGGTTCCAGTTCCATAAGCGCTGGTTTCCTTTTCTAATTTGTCAAGGCATTTCCCCAGTTTAGAATATATTTTTTTTCTAAGGGCTGGTAGTCTCTTGATTTTATTTAGTGCTCTCAAGCTACCAATTTAAACACAGTGTTCTGACTGTTTCAGGCAGGGAAGTTATTTATTTTGTTCTAATGGAGTGTGTGAATAGAGATACTTCTAGGTGTCAAAGGAACCCCATGTTGGCCAAGAAAGCTTGAAATCTTATGTGCTATTTATCCAAAAAAACTAACCAAATACCATTCTCTGAACTGCAATTTTTGTTGATGCCGTCAGCTAAAGTCCCCCTTGAGTGTAGGTTTCTCATTTTTCAGTCCCCCTTGTGGTTGGTTACCTCTCCCCTGGTGCCCATTTAATGAGAATGTCCTCAGAGGCACCCCTCTTTCTGCAAATGTCTTTTTGTGCCTGTCACTTTGAGCGTCCCTACAAACCTTATGCGCAAAATTTGGTTTCAACCTGGAGGATCCCCTTCCTAGTTACCAAATGTGGTGAAGCAAAGCCCTTTCTGGAGGATTCCTTTTTTACTGACAAACACAACCAAGGAATACCCCTCCCAGGCATCAAACCTGAATCACACAGAAGGGCACTCTCAGTGCAAATGTTGAACCAAAGTCACCAGGGGAGGGTCCCCTACCAGAACTGAATAAAGTCTCTGAAACCTCAACCACTGCATGGGCCATCTCGGATCTGAAGGGACTTATCTGAGATCCGTAGCCACCGCCAGGTGGATAAATCAAGAACATGGGTCTCATGCAGGCAATGGATGCATTTAACAAATATTTTCTTTATTCATTTTTGGAGAGAGGGGATGGGAAGGAGAAAGAGAAGGAGAGAAAATTCCATAGGTTGCCTTTTGCATATGCCCCAACGGGGGACCAACCCACAGCCCAGGTATGTGTCCTACTAGGAACAGAACCGGTGACATTTCAGTCTGAAGGACGACACTCCAACTAACTGCGCCACACTGGTCAGGGTCAGGTGCATTGGTTCTAGGCTGGTGTCAGGTCAGGTCATTGCCTGTGTTAGGTGTCAGCCGTGGTCATTGGCACCAATTGAACACCGATAGAAACCCTCAGTTTGGGGTGCAGCGTGGAAGGAGTCTTTGCTGAGTGCAAATAGCTCAGCAGTGAAACTGCACAGCTGCAGAATGACAAGAGTGTGAGAGAGCTCAGCAGTGTTACAGCTCAGTTATGAGTCAGCACAGCCGTGGAGCAGCATGGCTGCAAGGCAGCCCCCAGAGAGGTGTCTGTGTGGGGCTGGACAGCTCTGCTCTGCCCCCTTCTGGTTTGGTCCACTAGCTGTGCTCTGTGTGCTTTGGGCTGGCAAGATGTCTTTGCTGTTTCAGCTCCAGCCAGGGAAACACAGTCTTCCATCTTTTTGGGAAAAGGAGGTTGAATCCTCTGAGCCAAGAAGAGCTCACTTTCAGAAAGTGATGCTGCCACCCCAGTCCTTGATGCGTGCATTCTCATGCAAATAAGGATTCAACCTTCACAGTTATTTTGGACTGAAAAGCATTGTCGTGATTGGTTGAAATGTAGCTTTTGTTGGTCAGTGAAGATGCTAATGGACGGAGTGGGGGATATGGTGAACTGCTCTGATTGGACAGGGAAAGTTGCAGTGATATTGGTTGAAACAGGACTGCAGGAACCCCTTAGTGAGGGCTGGCTCAGGTGACAGGAGTGCAGTGCAGGAAGGCAGAGCAGGGTGGGAGGCTGGCTCCTCACTGCTCACTTCTCCCTGAAGTGGGGCTTGTGTGAGCGCACCCTGTTACGTAATGGCTGCTCAGCTCTGTTTTAAAATTTCAGCTCAGTTAACCACCAAGAGTCCTTCTTGGCAGGTTTCTTCTTTCTCAGGATGGAGAAGGGGTTGGAATGAGGCTACTAGCAGGTCACTCTATTGATTAATTTGCTGGGGATTCCTAATGGGTGCCTGTGAAGCTGCTGCCCAGTCAGAGGCTAGAGACTTGGTGGGTGTTGCCAGGTTTGTGTCCAAACACAACGTGTGGTGTGGAAATTGTCTCGTGGGAGCCCCAGCAATAAAGCTCTTTTCTCTGCACATTCACCCAAGGGCGTTTTCAGTTGCTTTTTTAGAAATAGAGGGGAAGGTAAGAGAAAACATTGATGTCTGAGAAGCATCAATTGTTTGCTTGCATGCACACCCAGACCGGGGACCCTTGCTGGGACCCTGTGCCTGGACAGGGGTTGCAGGGGCCTGTGACTGGACTGGGGATGAACCTGCAACCTAGGTATGTGCCTTGACCGAGAATTGAACTCACCACCTTCGGTTCCTAAGAATACTCAAACCACTGGCCCACACCGGCCAGTGCCCTGAGCTCTTTTTGCATTTCCAAGGTCTGAAGCTGCCCAGAGAGGGAGGACAGAGGGCCTTTGGCTCTTAAGGAAGAAGGAACCCCTGCTCTGGTCAGAATGTGACTTCCTGAAAGTAGGCTTCTGTTCTGAAGAAGGTGAGGTGTCCCTGGGACAAAGGCTTTGGAGAAATTCAGGGGCATGAGGACATGGGTATTAAAAATTGGTTGAGGCTCACCTGCAGGACTGAGAGTATGTCCAGCTGGCCCTTCTCTGCCTTCTATTGACCAATGCCTGTGAGTGTGTCCTTTAATGCTGCTGCTTCATCTTCTCCCTCAATAGCAGGCCTTCCCAATAGCCCTTCCTTGTCTTCCCATTGGAACTTAGTGGATCCTGAGCTGCCCCTCTGTGTTGTCCAGCAAGTCAACACACGGCACAGTCTAAATCTAACATTTCCCACGTATTTCTTTCTTTTTTTTTTTAAAGATTTTATTTATTTATTTTAGAGAAAGGGAAAGGGAGGGAGACAGAGAGGGAGAGAAACAGCGATGTATGGTTGCCTCTCACATGGCCCTCATGGGGACCTGGCCCGCAACCCAGGCATGTGCCCTGACTGGGAATCGAACCGGGATCGTCTGGTTCCCAGCCCGCGCTCAATCCACTGAGCTACACCAGCCAGGGTCCACGTATTTCTTAATCTGTCCCCCAGCATTCTGACTTTCAGTTTCATGACACACAGTGTCCACTGGCCTGTGATAATAGGTCCAAGGGAGGCCATGCTCTGCCAGTGCCTGACTGAGGTGAAATTTAGGGCTCTGATAAGGAAGGATCACTAGAGCCAAATGACCATCACAAGCTGGACACATTGCATTAGATGGAAACGGGCAGAGATTTAATAGACCCTGGAAAGGCATTCAGTTCACTAAGTTCCTACCTCATTCCAAAAGGGTTCAAGGGTGGTGTGTGTGTTTAGGACGCTTGGTTGCAAATAACAGAAAAGACATAAGAACCGGCTTAAGAAAAAGGCAACAATTAAAAAGAAGAAGAATGTCCATGGAATTCAAGGACACAGATGTGTTGTGACTTTGGCAACACAATAGGAGCAGTGATGGAAGAGGGACATTCCAGGTGCCCATGGTCTCCGTCCTTCATCCCTGCCTCTCTCCGCCCATTGGTCTGCTTCATGTTCTTTCCTGTTGCAGGCTGGCTCTCTCTGTTGTTCCCTGAAACTGGCCCCTGCTACTCTCTTTGTGGTTAGGGGAAAAGGGTCAGTTGTATAAACATGGCTATTCCTGCTACCACTTAGTCTGTGGTGGGAGTGGGGGCTGTCCTGGAAAAGGAGGAGGGGCTTTGCCAGCCATTCAGGAGGTGTCTGCTACACTCCACTCCTGGCTGCCCATCACAACACCCACACCCTGCCCATCACCACACACAAGCATCACACACACACCCTCAGAGCCAGGCTTTCCCTCAGCCACCGTATCTCAGGGATGCCGGGGCCCACACAGCCCACTTTGGTCGTGCAGAACAACAAAGAGTCAAGGTCTCTGCTGAAGGGACCCAGTCCCCAAACACTCCTGCTCCTCCAGGCAGAGGTGAGGGGGCTAGTTCCTCTGAAGGGAGTGGACAGTCCCCCTGTCAGCTGCCCTGGGGAGTGGCTAATATGGAGCGGCAGGACATGGGTCCCACCCTGTGGATGCATGGGCCTGGTCCCAACACCAGTGTCATTTCTGTCAGGCCTTGGTGTGAAGCGTTGGCACAGATGCCCACCGGGGGCAGAACACTCCTGAAAACAGCAACTGGCTGTGACCCACCAGTAAGAGACAAAGAGAACTTCTTGGGTTTGAGTGGGTACCACAGGGGGTGTAATGACATAATGACTTCAGGCCCACACAGAGGCCAGGAAGCCCATGGTTTAGGCAGTCGCGGTCGGTCTAATAGTAAGAAGTAATGGCCTGGTTTCAGATGCCTGTCCTGGGCCCTGAAGAGCAGGGACACAGCAGCCCCAGCATTCTCCCTCGTGGGTTTGCATTTCCCTGGTTGCAGGGCCAGAGAGTCCTTTCCCCACAGAGGCCTGGGGGGCGGGCAGGAGGGGTGGCTCTGGAGCAGCTGCCAGAGGGTGAAGGCCAAGTGCACCACTGAGTTCCTGTGAGAATCTGGGGACAACACCTACCCCCTCTCTGCCTCCATTTATCTGTGACCTGAGGATGATAGTGGTACCTATCGTCACAGGTTTGTGATGGTAATTTTATGTCATCTGGACTGGGCCACAGGGCCCGGAGAGTGGGTCAGACATATTTCTGGGTGTTTCTGTGAGGGTGTTCTTAGATGAAATGAATGTTTCGATGTGTAATGTTGACATTAGTAGCACTGAAATTAGCAGCGCAGATTGCCCTCCACAGTGTGGTCAGCACCCTGTAATCATCTGAGGGTCAGAATGGAAAGAAAGACTGACATTCCTTGAGCTCCAGGGAATCCTGCCAGCAAACAGCTGCGTCAGCTCTGCCCTGGGTCTCCTGTCTGCAAGCCCACCCTGCAGATGTCGGATCTGCAGCCTTCATAATTGTGTGACCCAATGCCTTAAACCGAATCTCCCTCTATGGATACACTCATCCCGCTGGTTGTGTTTCTCTGGAGAACCCTGACTAATGCAGACTTGTCATTAAGGCTAAATGATTTGTGCATGTAATACGTATGGAATAGGACAGGGCCGGGTGGCTGCACCAGCAACTGTAACCTCAGTGTTTGCACATGTCCAGGTTCAGCTTCTTGGGTGCATATGTTCTCTTGCTCTTTGAACACATCCTGGGGCTACAGAAAATGTCCTCATAGCCTCAGCAATGGTTGAAGGCAATATGTTTTGCCTCAAAGGTCAGGCATTTCTTATGTCATCATAGAGGGATGGGACCAGGCCAAGGCAGCTCTGTCCTGCATGACTTGGAGTGTGTGGTTTCTAGACTTTGTGTGGAAAGAATTCCAGACAGGAGTCCAGGTGATTTTGAGAGTATGTTTAGTAAAACTTTGAGACAGTGAACCAAAGGAAGAGCTTAACAGAAGGAGCTAGAACACAGTGAGAGCAGTGAGCCTAGGCTGGGCCACCTAGACTCAGGAAAGGAAGTCCCGGTAACAGTGTGGAGCCCAGGTGGGGCTGCTTTTGGCTCAGTGAAAAGTTAGGCATGAGGAAGACCCTCGGAACTCAGGAGAAAGAATGTAAAATTACACGCCTGAGAAAAGTGGAGGAAAAGACTGCACCCTGGGTCTTTTGTCTTGAGGGTTTTTATGTGTTTTCTGTGGGAGGGAGTTTTAGGGGAGGTCTCATCAGGGCATTCATCAGCTTCCCAAGTGTGTCCCTTAATATGCTAATGCATCAAAGTGAGGTACAGTGGGGTGTGGGGTCACTCTCTGGTCAGCATCACCTCTATCTTGTGTGTGTCTGGATCTGACTGGTTTTATACTTTTTATTCCTCTGACCTTATTTGTTTTGGGGGTTGACTGGCACTAATGGCACAAACTGAGGTAAGGTACCTGCGGTCTGGTTGGGGAGGGCAGATGAGAACCTTCTGCTCCTAAATGGCTTCGGTTAAGGAGGGTAGGGACTTGTGATTTCTGATCTGGCTTTAATTGCTCAGCTGTTCATTTAACTATTTTGTCTGTTTCCCTCAATTCACTTGTCAAGGAAATTTTCTAGCTTCTCACTGAGCTGCCTCACTTAGAGGTGGTGTGGCAGGAAGGGGGAGGCTGACCCCAGACACACTGCCTGCAATGACCCTGTGAACATGTGGCCCCAACATGTTCACGGCCCCAGCTGGGAGTTAAAACTTGGAGGACAGTGTCCAGGAGAGGCTCTGAGTAACCAGGCTCCACCATTAGCTTCCTGTGGAGGGCAGAGCTTCCTCTAGAACATAGGTGGCAAGCACAAGGCCCACGGTCTGAATCTGGCCCTCCACCTTGTTTTATCAGGCCTGGCACCTTGTTTCTACTGGGCGGCAGCGCTGAGCTCCTTGCCTATAGTTAAGGAGTAGTTACACTTATACAGTCCTAAAATTACATTTGGCCCTTTGAAGGCAACTGTGAGGCTGATGTGGCCCCTGGTGAAAATGAGTTTGACACCCCTGGTCTAGGAGGATCTGGATTTGACCTCGAGACTGAAGTGAACTAGAACCTATACACGGGCTGTGTCCCGTGCAATGTGATGCCCGGTGCAAGGCAACAGGAGCAAAAGTGTCCTGAGAATGTTCTTCCGTGCTTCTCACGGACTTACAGGAGGGCCCTGGCCGTGCGGTGAAGATACAAGCTCTGTGACACACTGGCACATCTTTTGTCTCTTAATAACACCGAGGACTTCAAATTCAGAATGCAGTCATGTACCTGCCACGTGCGGCAGAAAACTGCCCACAGGGCAGCTGGTCTGGATTACATTCAAAGAGCAGGTTCATTGTGCCCACTTCCTTGTCCTTGGAGGACGAGCGCCAGAGTCCTGGGTGCAGAGTCCTGATACTTTTCCTTCTGCACAGGCTTATCCTTTCTGGGGCTAGAAGCAGCCACAGCTCCCTGAATCTCAGGAAAAGAACGTTCTTTTTAAGTACAGGTGTCCTGCACCCACCCACCCAGTGAGCAGTGAAACCAAAAGATTATGCCTACCACTTACTACGTACCCTCTTGGAGCTGAACACTGATCTGAGCTTAGACATGCATGTCATTGAACCTTCATAACAAGCATCGTAGTCGTGGAGGCCACAGAATGGACACCTTTGCTGTGTGGTGGAGGGTATGGAAAGTTGGCAGGGCCCAGGTGGATGGCAGGAAGAAGTGACTCTGAGGGAGGAGGGGGACACAGTGGGGAGGAAGTACGGCCACTTGGGCTGCCGTGTACTGCGATGGGGTAACCTGAGCGGAGCTTTGCTCTCACCAGTCGAGAGGAACTTTGGTACAAGTGACTCAACAGCAATGGGTTTAATTCTAAGATTACTGATTCACCGGGGCCAAAGGGGTGGCTTACTAATGGGGGAATTATTATTCAGGTGGGTCTTTGAATTGCACAGACATTATGGAGGCCAGGAAGAGAATGAAAGGATAGATTTGGGGAATGTCCCTTTATCATTTACCTATTCATAAACCCTTGCTTAACACCCACTATGCACCAGGGATTACCCTAGGCACTGGCAATGACCTGCTTAGACATGGTTCCTGTCCTCAGGATGCTTACCATCTCGTGTGGAGAGACCAGCAGAAAAGCAGGCAGGACAGTGCCATGTGCTGAGTGTTCTGATGGGCTGGGGGACCCAGGTGCTCCAGGAGCACCGGGCAGAGGGACCTGAGCCAGCTGCAAGGACCTGGAGTCACTGTGCACAGCAGAAGTCTTCGAAGCTAAGGCCTAGACGCCATTCCCCCTGTGGCCCCCTTCTTCACTCTCTCCTGGATCTACGAATCCATCAAAACTTCAGAAACCACAAAGCAGAACTTGAACTAATAGAAAAACCAAGCTCAACACTGACAAATAAAAAATATATCTGCTTTTGCCCGTATGTACAAGGCATTTAAAACCCCCGAAGTGTCCATTTCCATGGTGTGTCCCTAGCAGAGGTACCAGCTGCATTTTCTCCCCAGTCCTCCCCGCATCTGGGTGGCACAGAGAGGGCTCTCAGCCTGGCTGTGGTGGCCACTGGACGAGGAGTGTGGGGAGGCTTCTGAAAGGTTTTCAGGTGTCCTGTCAGCTGCACATGCACATTCCTGAGATGCTGCCATCCCACCTGCACCTCTGGCCTGTGGAAGCCAAGGGAGGCAGTCTGGCTGCCCATGGGGTGTTCCTGGGCATGGATGTGTAATGCCCAGCAAAGGCATCACCGAAATTCCAGAATTTCATAATAGAAGGCAGGTCAGAGGGCAACTAGTTTAGAGGTGAAGAAACAGAGACCTGAAGAGTATTCAGGAGAGTCAGAACCCACAGTCAGGTGAGGAGCTCCCCTCCAGGTTCTCCTCCATGGCCCCGCCCCTCCCAGATATCCATTATCAGGTGAGGATGGGTCTCCTTCAGGGCTTGGTAGAGTTGATCTCTGTGGGTCTTGTCCCAGGAGCTGCTGAAGCTAAACAGCATCCTCATCTTGTCGGGATTGGTGCGCTCAGCCTGCACCTTCTGATACTGCTCGTCACTTAGCATTTGTCCATATAGCTTGTCCAGGACTGGGTCCACTGAAGTCACTCGAGCCACCAGCTGTTCCCGATGCCGGTCCACAAAGTGCTGCTGAGCTGGGACATCTGGGGGTGAAGGTGAGGTTGGCAGCAAATAAAGAAGAGCTTCCACTACAGCCTGTATTTCTGATTCCCCACCTCTAACTCTGCACTCACTTTCCATGCTTCTGTGGTTCCCCCACCTTGTAAGCATAGACCACCAGAGTGGTGCCTCTGCCCCCTCATCTCAGTTTCCAGCCCAGCCTTCTGCTGGAGCTGGGTGTGGGGTCAGGTTCATGATGGAGGCATTGGAGCTTGTTCTGTGGAAGGTGCCAGGGCTCCGTGGGCAAGAATTAGGAGGATGGGGAAGGACTCTGACCCAGGGCACGCACCACTGTGCAAGGTCTGATCCCTTGTAAAGTCTGCAATGGTAGAGTCCCTTCCTCTCTCTCCTCCCTCCCCTCCAGGAGCAGACAGCACACCCCAGACCAGCCATGGCTCCTGTGGTCTCCAACAGCTGTTACTGACCTGTAAGGTGTAGAGACTCCCGAGTAGTTTCAGGTGTGAGATCTCCTAGAGGAAATCAGACAGGAAGAAGCTTCTGTAACAATGGTAGTCATTAACACAAACAGGAAGCCTTGAAACTGCAACACATGTCTCACTGCTGAGATTACTGGGTTTTTAGAACAAGCTACAGACTTATTCTAATAGAATTTAGAGAAAGGGTTGCAGGTGAGTCCATACCTCATACATATGTGGAAACCGAGGCCCAGAAGCTATGGTCAGAGGGGCAGTGAGAGTTATTAATTTGTACCTGAACACTGCAGACATGTTACTTCAGTCTTGGCCTGAATGGAACCCTGGGGGAGGAATAACCGAGTCCTTGGTAGAAAGCTTCAATTATGAGATTTCCTTTTCTGAGTGGAAGTCTACCTCCTTGTCTTTGGCCTTCAGACTCACTGTTTATTTTGGATTTGATGTCAGAATCAAGATCAAGAAAATCTTAGCACTCAGAGTAATGGGTGAATTTCAATGGGGAAAGCAAACAACAGTAACAATGAATGAAGGGGCATTACAATTCTCCTTGCATAAGGAGAAGAAAGGGGGGTCCAGAGCAGCTCCTGTGGACAAGGCCTGGGAGTTTGGGCCCCCAAGTTCAGTGTGAGTGGACAGTGTGGGAGGTGAGCTCAAGCAAGGGGAGCTCCGGCTGTGGTGCTGGGAGCACCGGGTCCGTTTGAATGGCGGGAGGGGGAGTTCCACGTACTCCATGCTGACTGGATGCTCTTAGAGTCCATCCTGACTCATCCTCAAATGGGCACATGTGCTGAGCAAGGTGACTGGGATGGCAAAGTTTTGAAAAACTAAACCATAAGAGGAATGATGGATGGGACTAGAGGTGTTTAACTTGCATAGGAAAAAATTTAAGGGAGGCCACTATAGTCTTCAAGTATCTGAGAGTCTTTACCACGAGGATAGGGATAGAGCCACTGTTGGCTGTAAGGGGCAGAATTGAGACCGAAGAGAGGAAAAGATTGGCTTAATGGGAGAGAAAATAACCTTACTGCTGTATTTATTAAGGACTGATTCATGAGATGGGAACATACATTAGTAATTTAATTTTTTCTGCAACAATACAAGTTAGGTATTATGGTCTTCATTTATAAATGAGGAACTGGAGACGCAAATGAGTTAAGTAATTTCCCCAAATCACCCAGCAATAAGTGCCAGAGTGGGATTCGAACCGAGGTCTGATGCTGGGACTGGTTAGTGCACACCTGTGATTGTGCCCAGACGAGACTGAGTAAAGCCTGTTCCCTTTCTCCACGCCGGGAAGCCGTGGTAGCAGCTCAGGAGGCAGACCCAACTTATTTCAGCAGTAGACAAGCGTTAGCTGTCCCTTCAAGGAATGTTTAGGGGACATTCTTGGGGGAGTCAGTGCTCATTTAAAGACTGTAAAGTGTCATTCATTTCTGAGAATTTATTATTTAATTCACTCTTGTTTACCTTGAAGAAAGCTTAATGACCCAGGGTAGAGTATCTGCTCTTGCCAAAACTGGCTTCATTCACACAATCATATTATCATCTAGTTCTTATTGTTTCAGCTCACATCCAATCCATTATGAGAACAATTGCCACAGGCCTTGCTTACATCAAACTCTGTTAGTCCAGGGCAGTGTGGGGACATGAAGGTGCATGAGAAGGGGAGTGGAGTTTAGAGTCGGATTAACTTCAGTTCAAATTCTGGTCATACAGCTGTTATGTGAATGGAAAGATTAACTTCTCTGGGCTATTCTCATCAGCAAGTTGTGATAATACAGAGTCTCTCTCTAGCTCTCTCTCTCTCTCTCTCACACACACACACACATACGCACACACACATTCTGTAACTGACTTTCTGAGCTTCCTGCACTTGTCTTGACTTTACCTGATTTCACCAAGGCCTCCCACACCACAGTTCCTTCTTCCTTGTGTCTTGTGCACAGCCTGATACTTGACCTCAAACGGCCAACGTATAACTCAGAGAAGAGCTGGGCTTCCCCAGGGCTCCGATAGCAGAGCTCCAGTTCCTGTAGGAGGAGAGATCATATGAGAAGCCACCTTTCATCCTGCAAGTGAGGTCTCTCCTCACCTGACACCTTCATGGCCATGCTCAGCCCCACAGGAACCCTAAGCTTAACCCTAACACTAACCCTAGCCTTAACCGTTGAATGATCTATATTGAAATTAATCACCAGTTCACACTTTCTGCTCTTTTTCTCCTTTTCCACAAACCCCGACACAGCAGAAGGAGGACACAGCTGGGTGCCCCATGGATGAGTCAGGACTCACTCACAGTGTAGTGCTCACACGTCCTCAACCAGATCCTTCTCCCTCCACCTCCCCCATCTTGACCCAAATCCTCATTTCTCCAGCACAAAGCTTGTGTTCTCAATGGATCATAAGTTTGACCCACTTTGAACCAAGAGAAAACTTATATCCTTCTCCTTTTCTAAATCTCATTCGAGACAGACTTTTGATTCCGAACTGTCTTCCAAACATGCCCCCTCCTGAGTTTCCCACACTCAGTAGATGTCACTGCCACCCACTGAGCACTCATGTTCCAGACTTAGGCATCATTCCTAACTCCTACCTTTCTCTCCCATCACCAAGTCATTGGCTCTACCTGCAACCTGTCCCTGAATCCATCAACTTACCTACACTTGCACTGTTGCCACCCTAGTCAAGCCTCCATCAGCTCCTGCCTGCCCTATAGCAAAAGCCTTTTGACTGGTCTTTCTGATTTCACTCCTAACTTCTTATCACCCATTCTTACCCAGCAGCAAGAGGCATCTGCATGAAACTAAATCAGCTCTTGGATTACAGGTAAGTTCCTCTAAGACATAAAGGGAATTCATGCTTCTCACCCTGGGAAATGTAGCCCTAATGTTCCACGTCTAAGAGAGAAAAGCTCCAGTGGAACATGGGACGGCAAGCAGACCCCACATGTGTGACAGCGGAATTTCCTGTGGGGAATCAAGGTAGTCTATTTCTTAGATTTAAAACTTGCTCATGCTAAAACTTCTCTCTCCCTGAATCAAAAGAACTTATGTTAATGCATGCCTAGCTTCCTTAGACCCGCATTGTTATTCCTTTCGAGTTTCTTAGGAGCCTATTGTCTTTCCATTTGCATATCTCTCCTTTTGATGCGCCATCCTGGGCATCTACCACCTAATGTAAATCTACAATCTATGCATAGTTATTGAAGACCATTCTGATGTAATGTACCCAAGAAATGACAATAAAAGCCTACCTGGGCATAGCTCCTGGCCTCTCTCTAGCCATGATTAGAGAGGGGTCACGTGGTCCCGGATTTTCTAGTCCAGTATATTCCGTGTGAATTTGTTCATACACCTACCATGGCATACGAATTCTGCTGGCCAGAATTCGTGACAGACATTGTCATTACACTTGGAACAAAATCCAGACTCCACACCAGGGCAACATGGCCAATGGGCCCAGGAAACCTTATGTGACCCCATCCACCTCCTCTCTTTGCTGCCGTTGTTGAGCTCTGCCATACTGACCTCCAATTTGTCACATGGAGGTGTCAAGGGTGTCTGTTCCTCTCTGCTTCTGTTCCTGTAGGGCTCTGTCAGAGATGTCCACCCCCGGAACCCTTCTTGTCACTCAGATCTCAGCTCAGATGTGGCTGCCTCTCTGTCCCAAGATGACCTGGTGTATAGTAGCCTAAGTTACACTCTCACATGGTCTAGTGTGTTTTCCCACAGTGCTTTATGTTTTTGATCACTAATTCTTTAATTATTTATGTAGGTCTCAACCTACCAGGGTATCGTCATCCCAAGGTCAGGGCCTTGTCTGTCTTGTTCAGTGACTGTCCCAACCAGAGCCAGCACGTACTTGGCAGTGGGTAAATGTTTGTTGAATGTCTGGGTCATGTCTCTCATCCCTTGTCAACAACCGACACAGCAGGAAAATGTAAGGTATTCATCCTTGGATTCATGTGTCCCTACTGAAAGGACACATATCACTTCCTCCTGACTACTGCACATCGACTCCATCTGCCATCGGCACTTAAGAGAGTTCGAGGACGCATCTGAGAACAGAAGGGAAAGGGTTGACCCTGGTTCCACCACAGACTGTCCTTCAGTGGACACTCTGACCCTGAGCAGCATCGTCTGGGCCATGGTAAAAACAGGGATGTCACGGCTGAGTGTCCAGTGGCCTGACTGCCTCTGCCTCTGGTGAGAAGGGGAGACCGAGAGAGGACAAAGCCAGCCCCTGAGGTCCAGGAGCTGGTCTGGTGCTCACAGCTGGACCTCAGTGTTGTCACAAACGCATCTGTGCTGCCACCTGAGCCGTGCTGTCCTCCTGTTGGACACACACAATCTCCGAATGTCCCTTTCAGATGGGGTGCCGTGCAGCCCACAAAATGCCAGACACCATCCCAACCCTCTGCACTCGTGACTGCTGCTTCATAAATGATGGCTTTGTGCTGGCTGAGTCTGCCCTCCCCAGAGACAAAGGCTCTGAGGTTCCCAACGACCGAATTTCCCTGCCCTCTGACAACACCAGATCCAGAGCAAACCTCCGTTTCCTTGGATCTCCCCTGAGGTTACCCAACCACGTCCCAAATCACAAACAGGTTCTTTCTGAGACCCTGTCCTGAGAGGCCTACGGTTCCCACTGGTGCGTGTTCTCAGGCTGGATGAGAACTGACCCTGGTGTGTTCACTGCGGGTGTGTTTTAGTGGTTTTGCTTGGAGAGCATCAACACCCTGTAGCCCAATACTTCTCTGTACCCCCAAGTCCACCCCATTTCTGTTCCTATCCTGTGTATGACCTCCTCCCAGTAACTCCTTTTCTCCCAAACTCAAAGCCTTCCCTCTAAACCTAAACCCACTTGGTGTCAGCCCTACCCCAGCTGGGCCTAGGAAAGCTCTGAGACCTACCCCACAGCTATTCCCAAGCATGACCTCTGACCTCAGGGAGGGGGAACATCTGGGCTGCTCACCTGAGGAATTATTTCCATCTGCTCTGAACCAGACACGGTGTATCGGGAGCCCATGTAGAGCGGGGTCAGCGGGGGCGGCTTGTGTAGTCGCACAAACTGGAAAGTCTTTTCTTCATCATCTATGGCCTAAGGAGCACACAGAACACTGCTCAGGGAGGGCAGTCTGGATCTGGCTAAGAGATTCCGCCCTGTGGAGTGTGATCTGAGCAAAGTGATGTGGTTCTTCCATATGTTTCTGTGTATGGAGGGGTTTATACCCTCCATGGCACATTGATGCCCTGGTCACCTGCACCCCCTCCCCCTGACTGCTAATGGAGAGCCTCATGTTTTGCCTCTGCCATGGTCACAGCAGGACTGGAACAAGACTGGGAAAGAAGTAAGGATGGAAGAAAGAAACAGCTCTAAGTATGGAACCCTCCCATCCTCTGACCCCTGGAAAGAGGCTGATGAAGTGTGAGTGATGGCTAATGAGTAATGTGTCCATGGTGAGCGAGGGAGCAGTGAACCTGGCTGAGGGAGGCCTTAGGGGTCCAGGACAACAGTCCATGGCTGAGTAGGGCCAGGTTATTCATCTACTTCAAGTTTCCTGTTTCTACAAGGTTGATCCTTATGCTCAGTTGACCCATCTCGGGGGCTGTGTGAGTGCCTGTCATGTCTCTGTCAGCCCACCCTGGCCCGGCCTTTCTGACTTTGGTGCCACCTTGCGAATAGAGCAGTCATTGGGAATCAGGTAGAGGTGGAAGTTCACTTCCTCATGCTGGAGGTGATGGTAGAGCAGCACATTGGAGGTGATGGGAATGGGCAGGACAGCGTGGATAATTCTCAGTAGAACTCCGATGGGGGAGAGCTGGGGTTCTCCAGGACTGCGTAGTGTGGTTCCACTCTGGCTGGCTTCTCCAGGACTAATCCCTCTTCTTTCATGTGGGCCACTTCAAACCAGGACATGTCCATATTTTTTCCTGGAAAGAATGATTTTGAGAAAAAAGGATTTAATGCTCTCACAGAGTCAGGGTTGGCAGGGGAGGTGTGGTCCTCAGGTGCAGGCTCAGTGGCCTCCCTGGGGAAACCAGCCTGGAGAGCCAGCAGGACTGGGTTGGGTTTTATTGGAGCTGCTGGTACAGGTTCTCTAGAGAGGGAGCACCTCCGGAAGCCCCTCAGTCTAAACTTACACTCAGCCTTGGTCCTGGGTCTGGGAAACGTATTGACCATGGTCACCTGTGCCGGATTCTGTAACAATATCTGTTGAGTGAAGCTTGCAGGCCTGACTTCTGGCAGATAGAGAAGAGTAAGGAGAAAGTACAGTGGGAAATGGAGTGTAATGGGTAGTGTGCATTTGTGGGGTGTTTGGTCACCCACCCTTTAGATCCTTCTCTTTGTGGAGAACCTCTTTTGCTCTCATTGTGTGGGTCTTGGCAGGACTCAAGCTGGGTCTTCCACTAGCAATCTGCTACTTCCAGGAAGCGGTGACACAGGTGTGTGGCCAGGACTTGACTAAGTGGATGCTCCTAATGAGGACCTTGATCTGGAGGTGGTGACGTACAGGTGACAGGACAGAGATTCTTTTGGTAGCAGCCATGGATTCAAGAGTCCAGGAGCCACCATGACAGGGGGGATCTGCAGGGGCCGTGTCTGCAGCAGACTTCTCTTTTTCTTGTAACTGCTTTGACTTCCCAGCATTTTTGTTTACTACCTGGTTTTCCCTTTAAGATTTGCTGCCTAATCATTTGTTATTTCTATGAACTACTCAATATTCTCCTTAGATATTCCTCTTGTGCATAAATCAGCCAGTTGTGTTTTCTTTGATTGTACCCAAGATCTCTGACCAGTGCACCAGGTGTGAACATTGACACCACCAGGAGATCTCCAGGGATGAAGGCTGGTAGTGAAAGAGTCACTGGCCCAGGTATCAGGAATCCTGGCTCCATCCCTATGTTGCCTGGCAACTGTGGCAATGCAGGAGGTTTCTGGGCAACCAAGGGACATCTAGGAAGGCTCACTGGCCCTCAGTCTGTGTGGGCACCAATGGGAACATTGCTGATTGCTGTTATCCCAGGAAGAACTGTGGAGATCACTATGTAAGTTTTCTCAAACCTTGTTTCTCAAACATCTCCATATCAAACAATTAGTTTCTCAAAGTGTTCACGGGAAAAATATCGAGAAAACTTCGGTTCTCAACCCAACAACCCTTTCGTGTTCATACCTGTATGATCAATCATACATCTCTTGGGAATCATTTGTTTGAATTTGTTTTCAAACAAATGGCTTCTCAAACAGACTTCTGGAACAAATTAAGTTCAAAAACCAAGGTTGCATTGTAAAAATTGTTTCTTTTTTTTTTTAATCAAAAGATACCACAGTGGTGTACACCATGTGACAGAATGTTGAAGTATTTACCTCTGAACCCACCAAGCAGTACAGCTACCATTCCCATCTTTGCCTGTTTCATTCGTCTTTCTCTGCAGCAGCACCTCCTCATGTCTGCACCACAGCAAGGAGCCTTGTCTCCTGTCTTTCCCACGCTGGTTTGAATGGTCACAAGACCCTGCGGACCTTTCTAAGGTCCCTGCTAGCACATGATCCCTGCTAGTGATGCAGCATCCCCAGTTCACCGCTCCTTTCTTGTTTCAGCACTGAGGTTTCTTCCATGGTAAACAGTCCTGTGGTGCACATGTTTCTGCAGAAAACTTTTCTATTTCCCTTGGGGTGGCTCCTGGGAATTGATAAGTCCCAAGGGAGGCAAAAAGTGTGTGAAAGGATGTGAACATTTCTTTGAGGTGCCATATTTTGCACAGCTGCTTCTCTAAGAGGTGGTGGTCTTGGCACTGCCCTGGTGACACTCAGTGGATGAGGTCACCTCGCTCTTCAGGTAACGGGAATGTCCTCAGGTGTCAGATGGGGGGAACTGGAATCTCGAGCCAGCCAGAGCCCTGGGGTGGGAGCCCTGCGCTCTGACCACAGCCCACAGCCCTTGCAGACACTCTGTGCCTCCCTAATGTTGGCTGAATTCTGGAAGCTGCTATGTGTGTGCATCCACCTGGCCTTTTTGTTGGGGGGACCAACGGTCTGGTTTGCCTGGGACTGAGAGGATTAAGAACTTTATGGAGGAGCTCATCAATGAGGGTAAATAGCAACCAGTGCCCACTTCCAAATGAGGCCACTATTAGGCCCTGAGGTCTTCGTTTTCAGGGCAATAAGGAGCTTCATGCCAGACAGCAGGCAACAGGGAAACCTGGAAGAGGCTTGGTTTCCTGCCTGGGCCTGACTTAGTGAGCTAGAAGGAGACTATGCATTTTGCTTTATGTACAGTATCCCAAGGGAAAGGTCCTATCTTGATACAGGGTGAGGTGCAGGATGTGGCCTAGAGAAAGTTGGTGGACATGGGCTTGGGCAGCCCTGCAGTGGGTGTGAGTGGAGCTGTTTTTCCTGGTGGTCATCGACCTGGGTTAGTATCCCAACTCTGGCCAAGCATCTTCACCTCTCTGTGCTTTGATTCTTTGTACGTACCATGGGGTAAAGAAACCTTTCTAGCTCATTTAGTCATTAGGACAATCAACATGATATGAATATACAGGAAGCTACCTTGTGTGATATTGGACACAGAATGCTCAGTAATTGTTTACAGTTGTAATTATGAACCATGTCCTGAGGGCCCTCAAAGGAAAGTGCCACCGCTTGGTGAATTCACTCTGTTCTGATGTGATCTTCAGTCTCAAATGCTTAGGCTAGATTCCTGTGTTAGTGAATGGTTTCCCCTTCCTTGAGCAAATCCCTTTTCCCAGGCCAAGCAGAAGGAGGTAGGAGAGAGACTACAGCAAGGCTAGGGTGTCCTCATCACAGGGAGGGGCCAGCTCACCCACCCCCGAGACAGTGGTGTGACTGGGGGGCTGGGAGCAGCTGAGGCACATCTTGTCCCCTCAGGCCCTGCTGTTACATTCTGGCTCCAGGCCTTACACACATAGGTCTGTCCCCCTGCAATACCCTGGTGTGAGCAGGGAGTGGCGGTGTAGCCTCAAGCTTCCCAGGCCAAGAGCAGACCAAGTTCTCACATTGACAGTCAGAGCTGAACCTACTGACTCCACTGGCCAAGCCCCTGTCTCCCTGACAGAGCCCTTGGAGATGCCCTGGGCCAAGGTCTCACTCTGCAGAAGGAGCAGGATGTTTGTTGTGGTGGCTTATTCATCAGTCTATAGGTGGTCAGGTGGGAGGAAGTTACCTGTCTCAGCTTGTTGTCTGAGCCCTCAGCACCTGCTCCTCAACTTTCCCATGTGAATGGGCCTCTACAGCACCTGAGCTACCTCGTGCCTCCCTCCCCACTGTTTACTGCCAAATCTTCCCTAGTTAACTTTCCCTAGTGACCCTGTCTGTCAAGCCAGGTGCCCCTGGACCCCCGAGTCTCTCCCCTTGGGGCTGGCCTCTGTTCCTCCTGCGCCCGTGCTCTCCTCCTGAGGACCAGCTTGAATTGATGACTAGACCTCGAGGCCTCAACAGACGAGCCTCCCCTTGGTCTGGGCAGCTCTTTTCTTGTTCAGTTTTTCATCTGTTTTTCTTTCTACTAGTTTGTGAATTACATATGTATATATTTTTTGACTGAGGACTCGAATCTTTTAATGTGTGTACTTAAAGTCTGAAGTAAATCAATGCCTATACATAGAAGTGATACTAAATATATTTAAGTACTGGAATGGCACCATAAATTAATATATCAGTCTGTAGAGTCACATACTGCTTAACCACAGGGATGCGCTCTGAGAAATGCATTTTTTGGCAATTTTGTCCTTGTGTGAACTCTGGAGAGTGTGCATACACAAGCCTAGATGGTAGAGCCTGCTGCACAGCTAGGCTCCAGGGAACACCTCCCTCGTGCACGTGGTCTGTCCTTGAGCAAATCGTCGTCATGGGTGCATGACTGTAAATGAGACATTGGAAACATATCCTCCTTTATTACCTGAACCATGCTCATCATACGGTGCTTACAGTGACATGAGCTATAACTTGCATTGTTTAATGAATCATTCTATCATAATTAAATAAAGTTCCTGTCTGAGTCCTGATCGACAGGGGAATCACATCAGGTCCTTCTAACTGTGTCACTGAGTTGACAGGCATGAGGCCTCTGGCAGCAGCACTGGCTGGCGGTGCATCTGATGCCTCTTGTGGCCTGGACTGCAACCCTGAGCCGCAGCCCTCCCCACCCCCAGCACTTCTCCTGCTGCCCGTAGGCTCAGACTCTGCTGCCCACCTTGGGGACAAGCAGAGATGCTGCCTCAGCCACTCTGTCCGTGCCAGCACAGGCCTAGGCCCTGTTCCTTCCCTCTGTGGGCAACACCAGGTGATGTCTCAAACACCAGAGAATTCCTCTTTCCTGATGAGCCCAGAAGTATTTCAGCATTTTAACCAGGAGGGCAGGGGTAGTGCCGCCTTTACCTCCTTGTGAACGACACTAGGACCTTCGGGTGCTTCAGCACTCTCACTTGCTGTTGGTGCTGGCTTTTAGTTCTCTCTCTTTTTAAATTAGACGTTATTATTGCTGCTTTACCCAGCCTTTGGTTTGATTCATCCAGACGTGTCTCCGTATATTCGCAAATCATTTCATCTTGCACCTCACACCTTCCACGTGGGATCACTTTCCTCCCGTGGGAGATACATCCTTTAGAATTCCCTTCAGTAAGGATTTGTTTGTGGAAAGCTATCTTGGTTTTAGTTTGTTTTCAAATGTCTATTTTTCACCTTCTTTAAAAAATTTTTTAACTAAGTTTTGGGGATGTCATTTGTTAAAAGGATCATGTAGGTTTCAAGTGTTCATTTCCCTGATAATAAACCATATATTGCTCTGTGTGCCCACCACCTACAGTCAAGTCGTCTTGGTCGCCAGATATTAGGCCCCCTGCACCCCCCCTCCCTTCCCTTGGCAACCACCACACTGCTGTCTGTCCATGAGTTTCGGTGTTATATCCCACATATGAGTGAGGTCACATGGGTCTTAACTTTTTCTGACTGACTTATTTCACTTAGCATAATATTCTCGAGTTTTATCCACATTGTTGCAAATGGCAGTATGTGTGTTTTCTTGTGGCTGAGTAGTATTCCATTGTGAATATGTGCCACATCCTTTTATCCAATCCTTTATCAAAGGACACCTTGGTTGTCTCCCTGTCTCGGCCACTGTGAATAATGCTGCAATGACAGAGGTGTGCATACGCCTTTGTGAATACATGTGTTTGAGGTTTTGGGTAGATAGACAGGAGAGGGATTGCTGGGTCACGAGGTAACCTTATTCTTAATTTTTTGAGGAACTGCCAGACTGTTTTGAATAGTGGCTATACCAGTCTACATTCCCACCAGCAGTGAACGAAGGTTCCCCTTTCTCCACCACCTCTCCAGCACTTGGTATCACTTGTCTTGTTGATAACAGCCATTCCAGCAGATGTGAGGTGGTGTCTCATTGCAGTTTTGATTTGCATCTCCCTAATAGCTAGTGAGGTTGTACATCTTTTCATACATCTGTTGGTCACTTGTATGTCTTCTTGAAAGTGGTATCTGTTCAGGCCCTCCACCCATTTTCCATTTGGATTGTTTGTTTGGTATTGAGTTTTATTAGTTCTTTATGTATATTGGATAGTAAACCTTTGTCAAAGATGTTGTTTCAAATATCATTTCCTATTCGGTTGGCTGCAGGGAGTAAGTTTTTGTTTTGTTTTCAGTTTCTTCTGCTGTGAAGAAGCTTTTTAGTTTGACGCAGTCCCATTCATTAATTTTTGCATTTACTTCCCTTGCCTTTGGGGTTAGATTCATAAAGTGTTCTCGATGACCAAGATCCATTTAGTATCTGTATTTTCTTCTCTGTAATTTATTGTTTCAGATCTTCTATTTAGTCTTTGAACTATGTTGACTTGGGGACATTCTGTATTCTGTTTTCCTTCTTTTGCATGTGGCTTTCCAATTCTCCTGGCAACATTTATTGAAGAGGCTTTCTCCATTGTATGTTTCTGGCTCCTTTGTGAAAACTACCTGCCCATACACCTGTGGTTTCATATCTGGTTTCTCCATTCTGTTCCATTGATGTCTGTGTGTGTTTTTCTTGCAATGCCATGCTGTTTTGAACACTGTAGCTTTGTAGTACAATTTGAAGTCAGGTAGTGTGACACCTCTTGCTTCGTTCTTTTTTCTCAGAATTGCTTTCTCTGTTTGGGATCTTTTGTGGTTCCATATAAATTTCATTTTATTTTGTTTCTTTAAAAGATGACATTGGGATGTTGATGGGGACTGCATGAAATATGCACATTACTTTGGGTAATATGGCCATTTTAACTATGTTGAATCTGCCAATCCATGAACATGGGATATCTTTCCATTTTGTTGTATCTTTTTCAATCTCTTTTAATAATATGTGTAGTTTTCAGTATCTAGGTCTTTTACATCCTTTGTTATGTTTATCCGCAGGTATTTCATTCCTTTGGTTGCAATTGCAAAAGGAATTGTTTTATTCTTTGCTTTTTCTGAAGCTTCCTTGCTGTTGTACAGGAAAGCAGCGGGTTTTGGTACATTGATTTTGTATCCTGCAAATTCACTGTATTTGTTTGTTGCTTCCAGTAGTTCTTGATGGAATCCTTCAGGTTTTCTATGTACAGAGTCACGTCATCTGCAAAAAGTGACACTGTTGTTTCTTCCTTCCCAATTTGGATGCTTTTTATTTTTTTTCTCTTGCCTTATTGTTCTGGCTAAGACTTCCAGAACTATGTTGAATGAGAACGGTGAGAGTGGGCATCCTTGTCTTGTTCCTGATTTTGGAGGGAAAGCTTTCAGTTTTTTACCATTGAGTATGATATTGGCTGAGTGTTTGTCATATATGGCCTTTATTATGTTGAGATACTTTCCTTCTATTCCTATTTTATTGAGTGTTTTAATCATAAATGGATATTGTGCTTTATCAAATGCTATTTATGCATCTGTTGATAAGATCATTTGTATTTTGTCCTTTCTTTTGTTATTGTGTGTATTATACTGAATGTTGGATTACCCTTGTACCCCTGGAATGAACTCCTCTTGATCATGATGTATTATTTTAAAATGTATTGTCGTATTTGATGTGCCAGTATTTTGTTTAGAAGTTTTGCATCTGTACTCATTAGAGATATTGGTCTGTAATGTGCTTTTTTTGTGTTATCCTTGCCAGGTTTTGGTGTCAGGGTTATGCTAGCCTCATAAATATGTTACGACGTACTGCCTCTTCAAGTTTTTGAAAACGTTTGAGAGGATAGGTTTTAAATCTGTGAATGTTTGGTAGAATTCACTGGTGAATCAGTCTGGTCCTGGACTTTTATTTTTGGGGAGGTTTTGGATGGTTGTTTAATTTCCTTCTGCTGATCAGTCTGTTTAGGTTTTCCAGTTTTCCATGATTTAGTTGAGGAAGGTTATATATTTCTATATAACTTCTATAGGAACTTATCCATTTGTTCTAGGTTATTGAATTTGGTGGCCTATAGTCTTTTGTACTATTCTAGCATGATTTTTTTTTGTATTTCTGAGGTGTCTGTGGAATCTTCTCTTCTTTCATTTCTGATTTTGTTTCCTTGGGTTTTTTTCTCCTTATTTCTTAGCGAGTCTATACAGGAGGTTATTAATTTTATTAATTTTTTCAAAGAATCAGATCTTTGTTTTATTAATTGTTAGTCTTTCTGTTCTCTATTTCATTCAATTCTGCTCAAATTTTTATCATTTCCCTTTTTCTGCTGATTTTCAGTTGCCTTTGTTCTTCTCATTCTAGATCTTTAAGGTGTAATGTTAAATAGTTTATTTGGAATTTCTGTTGTTTCTCAAGAGAGTCCTGTAATCATATAAACTTCCCTCTTGTCACTGCTTTCACAGAATCACAGAAGTTTTTGTATGTTGTATTGTCATTCTCTTCTGTCTGTATACGTCTTTTGATCTCAGCTTTTATTTCCTCTTTGACCCAGTCATTTTTCATAGTGTGTTGTTTAACGTCCACATATTTGTGAGTTTCTTTACTTCCTTTATGCAGTTGATTTCTAATGTCAAGGCATTGTGGTCATAGAATATGGTTGATATCAGTTCATTCTTCTTGCATTTGTTGAGGCTAGTTTTGTGACCCAGCATAGGATCTACCCTTGAGAATGTTCCGTGTGAATTGGAAAAGAATGCTTAACCTGATGATCTGGGATGAAGAACTCTGTATCTGTCAATTCTGTTCATTTGATCTAATGTGTGATTGAAGGCTGATAATTCTTGATTGACTTTCTGTTTGGATGATCCATATGGAGCTGTCAGTGGAGGATTAAGATTCCCCAAAATGATTGTGTTTTGTTCTGTTTCTCCCTTTAGTTTTGTGAGTAATTGTTTTATGTATTTTGGTGCTCCTTGATTGGGTGCATATATATTAAGAAACATCGTGTATTCTTGACGTAGTGTCCCTTTACCATTATAAAATATCCATCTTTATCTCTTTTTACCTTTGTTATCTTGAAATCTATTTTGTCAAATGTAAGTATGGCTATAGATGCTTTCCTGTGCATGTTATTTGCTTGGAGAGTTACTTTGCACCGCTTCACTTGCAATCTACCTTTGTCTTAGCAGCTTAGATGTGTCTTTGAAGGCAGCACGTGGTTGGGTTTTGTTTTTTGATCCAGTCTGCTAGTCTGCACCTCCTCACTGGTGAATTCAGTTCATTTACATTGATGGTAATTACTGATGTATGAAGATTTCCTATAGCCATTTGATCCTTTGTTTTCTGATAGCTCTGTGCTTCCATAGTTTTTTTTCCTTTGTGTTTCTGCTGATTGATTTTGTTTGGTGGTATTCCATGCTTCTTTAATTTGTTTCCTCTTTTTTTAAGCTATGTTTCTCAGTTTTGGATTGTGTGTGTTTGTGTGTGTGTGTGTGTGTGTGTGTGTGTGTGTTGCCATTGAGTTTATTTAAAAAGTTGTATATATACAGTAGATTTTCTTTTCTTTTGAATGTGTCTGCTCTCCATCCTCCCTTGCAAGTTCAAACCTTTGCATCCTCCTCTTTTATGTTTCTGTTGTCCCAAAGTATCCCTGTTTACACTGTAAGCATTTTATTTTTTGTAATCTTACTCATGGTGTTGTGAGCTTTTACTCTTTGTTTCATGTAGAATAACTCCCTTGAATATTTCCTGCAGTGGAGGTTTTCTGGTGATAAAATTCCTGAGCTACTGTATGACTGGAAATGTCTTTTTTCCCCTTCAATTTAAAGGATAACTTTGCTGGATATATTATTCTTGGCTGGTAATTTCTGTCTTTTAGTATTTTGAATATTTGGTTCCACTGTTTTCTGGCTTACATTTTCTGGGAGAAGTTTGATGATGACCTAATGGGGTTTTTTTTGTAGGTCACTTTCATTATTCCTTGGGTGCTTTGTTAATTTTTTCTTTTTCATTAATTTTTGACAGTTTTAATACAATGGGCCTCTTTGGATTAAGTTAACTAGATGTTCTGTTTGCTTTTGGATTTGAGGATCTAGTTCTTTTCATAGATTTGGAAAGTTCTCATCCACTATTTGTTTGAATAGGCTCTCTGCTCCCTTCTCCCTCTCTTCTCCTTCTGGTATACCCATAATTCTCATGTTGCTTTTTCTGATTGAGCCAGACAGTTCTCGTAGAGCTCTTTCATTTTTCTATGCTCAGTTCTCTCACTTGTTTCCTCTGCATCATTTCTAGATTCTTTTTTTAAAATAATTTATTTATTTTCAGAGAGAGGAGAAGGGAGGGAGAAAGAGCAATGTATGGTTGCCTCTCACATGGCCTTCACTGGGGACCTGGCCCGCAACCCAGGCATGTGCCCCGACTGGGAATCGAACCAGGACCCTCTGGCTCCCAGCCCGCGCTCAGTCCACTGAGCTACACCAGCTGGGCCATTTCTAGATTCTTATCTTCAACACCACCAATTCTTTCTTCTATCTGATTGGCTCTGTCTCCTATGCTGAGTAGTTCATTCTTGTTCTCCTTTATTGAATGCTTCATCTCCAGGAGTTCTGTTTGGTTCTCTTTCTAAGTTTCAATCTCTTTGGTAAAGTACTCAGTTTGTTCATTAATTTATTTTCTGAGTGCTTTGATTTGTCTGTTTTTATTTTCTCGCATGTTGATGAGGATTTTCAGAACTGCAATCTTGAATTCTCTGTTAATTATGTCACATATTTCCATGTGTCCTAGTTTGCTTTCTAGAGATATTCCATTTCCTTTGTGAGATGCCTTGCTCTGTTGGTTATTCATGGTATTTACTGGGTTCCTTCTATGTCTAGGCATCCATGTATTGGTCATTCACTAGCAGATTTCTATGAAGAGGTCTTTATAGTATTTTCCAGCAGGTGGCAGGAAATCACAAGATTTTTTTAGCTCTGTGAAATCCTAAAGCTGACCTCTGTGGCTGCAGTTAGCATGCCACATACGGCCACGATATTTGGGGGTAGCGTTTGTTTTGCCCACTCAGTATTGCGACTTCAGACATCAAATGGGTGACCCCCTGTGCCCCAAATGGGGATCAGTCACAGAGGGAAATAGGATTTTGACGTAATAGTCCTTGGGTTTGCAGATGACAGGCTCCAAAACCTTACAGTAAGGGTGCCAGGGAGGTGAAATCTGGAGCTTAAGAGGCATCAGGGCTCTGGGGCTCTGTTTCTTTGTTGGACACACTGACTGTGGGACAGCTGGCCATCGTGGCAGAACCCCTGTGCCTTATCCTAGTCCAGGATTCCTGGCTATCTGCTGGCTAAGCCGCAGTTTGCACCACTCAGTCCTGCAGAAGTGCCCACGGAGACTCTGCTCTCCCCAGATGAAGGAAGCACCAGCTACGGCCAGCTTCATCCCCTCTCCTAGTTGAACCCACCACAAACTTCGGGCTGCACGGCTGTCAGTGGCCGTCTGAGCTCTCCTCCCTTCTCATGTTGCCTGTTTGCTCCCGTTTGCCCACCTTTAGATACTTCCATGTGCGCATCTCTTAGGTCTGCTTGCACATTGAGCAGGGAAGCTTTTGTTGTGTTATAGCTGATCAAATTGTTGAAATTTCAGGCGGAGAGACCAAGGGGATCTCGTATGCTACCATTTGTCTGACGTCATCCCCTTCTTCTTAAGAAATGATTTTTCTGTGGTTGCAATTCATGATTGACAGTTATTTTCTTAAAACTTTGAGAATATCATTCATGTCTTCTGCCTCTCATTGCTTCTGTTGAAAAATCAGGTGATGTCCTAATTTCAGCACCTTGCTCAATAATATTTTTGGCTTCCATTAAAACCTACCCTGAGACTTTTGGGTTTTTTTTTTTTGTAGATTCACTATAATAGATTCAGTGCTGATTTTTCTCTTTCCTCTCTCCTGTTTGGATATTTAAGATTTCTCCTTGTTAGAATTGAAAGGCAGATAAAGAGCTTCTTAGACAAGAAAAAAACCAAAGAAGTTCATCATCCCAAACCATTATTATATGAACTGTTATTTTAGAAAAAGAAGATCAAAACTATGAACAATGAAATGCAATAAAAACAGATCTGTCAACAATTCAATCTAAAAAATAAACTAAGCAAATGAGAACAGAGACAGAGTCATAGATGCAGAGAGCATTTTGATGGTTGCCAGATGGGAGGTGGGAGTTGGGGAGTGGGTGAAGAGGTGAGGAGATTAAGAAGTACAAATAGATAATTACAGAATAGCTGCGGGGATGTAAAGTACAGCATAGGTAAAGGACTAGCCAAAAAATGTATATGTCTGACCCATGGACATGAACAATGGTGTGGATATTGCCTGAGGGAGTGGGGGCTGCTGGGGACCACTTTGTGTGGTATTGGAGACTATAGCCCCACGCAAGCAGGCCTTGAAAGAGGCCTGTAAGTCTCCACCGGAATGCTGGGAATGCTGGAGGCAGGCATGACCTGATACTAGCATGGAAGGTTCCCATAGGAAATCAGGCCTAAAGAACGCATTATACCCTTTGAAGCTTGCTTTGCTTTGTATAGCCCTGTTGATATAAACCAGCTATTTACATTCAAAGCATAAGGGAGTGAACTCCTAATCTCATGAACCACACCTTAATGACCCTCTGGCATCAGCATATCTAACAGACCTTGAACTGAGGCAGATTTCTGTGTTTTCTCAATTTTTTAAAATATTATATTTATTTATTTTTAGAGAGAGGGGAAAGGAGGGAGAAAGAGAGAGAGAGAAACATCAATGTGTGGTTGCCTCTCACATGGTCCCCTGGCCTGCAACCCTGGCATGTACTCTGACTGGGAATCAAACTGGCAACTATTTGGTTCGCAGCCCATGCTCAATCCACTGAGCTACACCAGCCAGGACATCCTCAATTGTTATCTATAGATAATATCTGTTCTCTGTAACTATGGCCTTTATACTTCAATTGATAAGCTTTGCATGCCTGCTGTATACTCCTGCACATACAGAACCCAATAAAAGCCGATTTGAAAAAGGGCTGGGGGTATTCTCCACTAGAAGGAATCACCACCCCCTTTCCTGCCAGACAACAGATTGTGTTCAGGTGACTCATTCTCATCCGTGGCACCTGGGAGAGCTCCATGGGATGTGGCACCCCACAGGGAGGTGCAAGGTGGAGGGGGACGAAGAGGGAAAAATTGGGACAACTGTAATAGCATAATCAATAACATATACTTAAAAGAAAAAAGAAATCACATCTTTCAGCAATACCAATAATTTATTGGCCATTCTCTCTTTGAATATTACACCTTCTACATTTTCTCTTATAATATCCTTCTGGAATTGTGATTAAAAGTATATTAGGCCTTCTCATAGTATCTTCATGTTAATTTATCTTTTCTTATGTTTTCTGTCATTTTAGCTTATTTTCAAACTTGATTTATTATTTTTAATGGTTTATTGCTTTTTGCTCATACTTTAAAGACTATTTCTAAGACTGATACCTGGTACTTGATATTTCGGTTGGTTCTCACATATGATGCCTTGTGCATGGTTTCTGAGGTTTTTGACTGAGAGCCTGTATCTTTCGTAACTTTATCTGTGGGAAGTTTGGAGGTGGGAGAGTTTGGGACAACCATGTAACCATTTATGACTCCATCTCCTCCTGGGTGGCCCTCTTTTCTGGCTTGCCCTCTCCCATGGAGTCTGGTGACACGGCTTCTTTTCTCTGACTGTGGCAGTGCCAATGGCTTCCCACTTGTTCTTAGCCTCCAGGACCCCAACCTTTCTTGTTTGTTCACTTAGCCTTACTTTGCAAACAGTCTTATCTTTGAAAAGTCTTTCTGAAAATTCCAACTGAGTATATTATGTTTCCTCCAGGGACCCTGAGTGATATCATCTATTGGAAGAGAACTTAATAAATGCTAGTTATTATTGTTATAGAGGAGTCCACTTTCTATTGAGGGAAACTTTCAAGTAATTCAGGCAAAAATAATTATGATGCTTGGGAACAAAAATGTTTCAAAAAGATGTGCCCAGAGCACTGTGGAATGAGAGAGAAAGCTGCCTGCCCTTCTGTAACCCTCCCTCAGTCTAAGGAAGCCACAAGCTCCCCCCTCAGGACATCGCCAACTGAAGCAATTCCAGGCCCATTCTTACCACTGTCACCTTCCCTCACACCCCTCACTGCTTACCTTGGAGATCTACAAAGTGAGGGAGGTACACAGCTGCCACGGCTCCTGGTTCGGTCTTGATATCAAGCAGAGGCCCTGCCACCATCCAGCTGTGCTGTGGGACAATCTGGTCCAGGAACTGTCTCCAAGCACGGAATTCAATCTCAGTGGTCACTGGTCTCCTCACCACAAAGTGGAGACCCGTGTTGGGCCAGCAGTAGGAGCCAGCCATGGGGAGGTGAACTCTGGGAGAAGAGGGAGAGGTAGGCAGTGAATTAATCACTCTACACAACCTCACTGAGTACCTGCTGAATGCCTGACCCCATGCACAGCCCTGCGTGTCTAGCAGAGGGGCTGCGAGCTCAGATACCATTGTCAGAGGGATGTGGGTTTAAGTCCTGGCCCCTCAGCTCCCTACTGTGGATCCCTGAGCAAGTCATTGACCTTCCTCATCTCTGTTTCCTTGTTTGTAAGTAAAGTAAGAATAGCGCCATCTCATGGAGTTGTGATTGATAAGTGACCTAATGTGTGCTGACAACTACTATGTGCTTGGGCTTGTTACCTGTTTCCCTAATGATGATGGCAATAATAATATTAATAATAAAAAAATAGGGAAGGGTTATTTTTTTAAATATTATATTTATTTATTTTTAGAGAGAGGGGAAGGAGAAAGAAAGAGAGGGAGAGAAACATCAATGTGTGGTTGCCTGTCACATGGACCCCTGGCCCTCAACCCAGGCATGTGCCCTGACTGGGAATCGAACCAGTGACCATTTCGTTCGCAGTCCATGCTCAATCCACTGAGCTACACCAGCTAGGGCAGTTATTGTTTTTAAGGGGCCCGTGTTTCTATAATTAAAACAATTTATATGGGGCTATTAATGCTAACCTCTTGGACAATATAGAAACACCACACAAAGATCATATACTTTACCCAGTTTCCCCGTGCGTAAAGAGTGGGTCCCTGGGATGTCAGCTTCTGTGTGTGTAGTTGGGGGTAATATTGTCTCCCAGCTGAGGTCATGTCTGTGACAGTGAATGCCACCGTGTGATGTGAGAGATGGGGACTAAGATTATAGACGTTTATTACTTATGACTGGGAACCCTTGGGAGGCAGGGCTGCCATATTCAGGTCAGGGCTCCTTGTTTCTGGTAGGTACTTTAAATAGGGGATTTTTATAAAATAGGAACGTATAGATGCAATGAGATTATGAGATTTGTGAGACATAGCAAACCAAGTACAGTGAATGGACTTTGTCTGGATCCCGATTAGAAGAGACCACCTGCAAGGACACATCGTGGACAGCTGAGCAGATTGAATGCAGACTGGGTTTTAGGTGACAGGAAAATAACTTGTAAATGTTGTTGGATATGATAATGGTGTTGTGGTTATGGAAGAAAAGGCCTTCATGTGTATTTTTCAAAGTGCATCACAAAATATTTAAGGATGAATCACTTAGATTTAAAACACTGTAACAACAAAATGGGGGAAAGTGAATAGTTGAAACAAATATGGTAAAACGGTTGTTGGAGCCAAGTAATTGGGAAGTGGAAGTTCTTTGGACTCTATTTTTTGGTGTCTTTTCAACTTTTCTTAATAAAACTGCTTTTTCCATAATATAAGCTGCAACCCAGTATCTCAGCTCTGCCTCTGCCTGTCATCTTGGCAATGGAGAGGACTTGGTGGGCCATGAGTGGGGTGAGGAGTGTCTGTTGGGATCCAATGTCGGGGGGGTCACCCTGGCACAGGGAGTCCCCTCACTCACGGGTACAGACTCCTGTCTTTGTCAAGCACCTCCGGAGTCACATGCCCTGTGGGGCCCCAGAAGTCATCTTCAGACCCTAGAGGGGGAAGACAGAGAGACAGGTTCCCCCTGTGCTATGTAAGGGGAGCTCCCCTCTGGAACAGGCAGGGCAGTGGTCAGCTTTAGGTTTTCCTGTCTGGCCTCCCCAACCCCCTAGGCTCCCCCATGGAGGGCCCTTCCGAGGCGGGTCTGCCTGGACCTTGGTGAAAGTCTGTCTGGAGCCTCTGTCCCTGCTCCTGGGGCTGCCTGCCTGCTGTGTGAGGAGGCCAACACTGCTTCCCCCCGACCACACCCCTGCCACCTCCCCCTTCCCACTGTGCTAGAGGTATTGCTGTTCCCATCCTCCACTAGGAAGGTAGCTTGTGAGAGGAACCTGGCTCAAAAATTGGATGGCCGGGGATGAAGAGGGGACTCCCAGGCCTTAGAAACCCAGCCTTGGCCATGGGAATCTAGGCCCTGGTCAGAGTCTGGGATAAGCCAGTGATGCCTGGAGAGGAGGGGCCTCAGCCCCTGAGGCTGGGAGAGAGGGAAGCAGAGATCTTTCGAGGTCCCAGGTGTGGACGTTCTCACACAGGGCAGGGCTGTCCTAGGGGGCATTTTGGCATGTCCCACACCAGAGGCAGGGGGATGGAGGGGATGACCTTCCATATCCTCCCTCTCTTATCCCAAATCATGATACTTCCAGTCTGACCCTTCAAAGTACCTGATTCTGGTGCCTGCCATTTGAGTGGGGACGTGCCACCATCCATCTGTCCTTTACTTGGGACGTCCTTAGTGCTCATTGGACATGGCTTCCTAAACACAGAGTTGTCTACTGTCCCAGAGATGCTGGAGGAAGCTGGTTCTGCCTAGTTTCCCCATTCGTTCCCCCAATGACATTCCCCTTAAATTCAACTCATCTCAATTTCAACTCATGGTCTTCAACCTAGATTCTCCCGTAGGTTCTGTCTCTGTGCACGGCCCCCAACAACCCAGCTAACCATGCCAGAATGGGGGTGAATTCTGACTCCTTGCTCCCTCTGAGCGCTGATGGATCATGTTGACACTGATGCTAGAATAGCTCCCCTTTCTAGTCCCTTCTCTCTTCCTCCATACCCTCCACCCCGTCCCTCTCCTGGGATCTCTGGCTTGAACCATGTTATCTTCTCCCTGATGGTCCGCTGCTTCTTCTCTTGTCCATCACTACACAGCAGCTGAACTTCATACGAACCCAGCTCAGCACTTTGCTGCTGAAGCCCTGAAATATCTATTACTTTTGGGGTTGGAATAAAAAGTTCTTAACATGGTCTAAAGGCCTACCTGTCCCCCTGTTCCCGCCATCCTACCCCTGATCCCATTCCCACCTGTGCCCAGTCTCCCGGCTTTCTCACGTCCAGTCCAGTGCTTCTCAAAGGCCCACACTGAGAGGTCTTTTTAAAACACAGATCCTGGGCTCACCCCAGAGATTCTGATTCAGAAGGTTCCAATGGTGCCTGATATTTGCATTTTTTTCCCTACTTTGAAACTATGTTTACTAAAGGTGGGGACAGTATAACAAGGAAGGGCTTAGAATAGAAGAAGCAATGGGAGAGAGCCGAGGCCTGGCTGCTCTGGTTCACTGGGAAGTCAGAGCAAAGGTGCCTCGGAGGCAAGTTTAAGGGGTTAGCAGGGGACAAGCTGCCACTGCCCATCGCTCCCTGGTTACAACACTCCTGGGTCCCTTAGAGTTTAGGATGTGCATGCCTGAGGGAATAGAGAGATGTGGGGGTGCTCCCGGGAGGGAGAGCGTGCTGAGGTGTGCAGTTTAAATGGGCTCTCAGGGATGCTGGTGCTGACCCGCATCAGAGCAGCAGTGCTCCTGCTCCCTAGCCTCCTCTATTCCTCCAAGGAGCTCAGACCAGAGCCTCTACCTCTGCCTGGAACTGGCCCTTCTCGGCCCACCTAGGCCCTCCCATCTTTCAGAACCCAGCTCAGGCCCTTTGGGCAGAGTCTAACAGGCCCATTAGTGCACTCACCCTGACCCCAGGCACAGTGATACCGTCAGGGGTCACCTGGGCCTGTGTCCCTGTGAGTGAAGCTCCTGGGAGCTGGGCCCTTGCTCAGGGCCCTGTGTGTAACACACTGTGAGTCGGAGGGGATGCTGGTTCCCCGATGAAGGGCTCTTGCCCTCAACTTCAAAGCACTTTCCTTCCATGTGAGGTGAGGCAGAGCCCTCAGACCAGGACACGGGGCATTTGCAGTCACAGGCCGAATACACCACAATGAAGGGACAAAGGGGCTGCAGCAGGTTCCCAGGGGGGAGAAGGACTCTCCTGTTCCTGAGCTGTGCCCCTTCTGCTGGGCTGTGGGTATAAGGCGTTTATATGCATGGGGGCTGGGAGGAGGGGATCTTTTCCCCCCAAATCTCTCTCTCCCTGTCTCTGTCTGCCCCTCGGGGTCATTGCTTCCCATGCTCCAAATCTCACTCACTCACTTGTTCACTGTTTTTCAATTTGTTCTTCTCCTCAGTCATCGAATAGAATGGTTTTAACAGGGAAGGGACATGATTTGGTTTGCACCAAATGAACAAACAAACAACTTCACTCTGGCTGCTGTGGTTCCTTGGCTTTTTTTTGGTTGTGTCTGTCTCTGCCTCCAACCTCGCCCCACACCTCTTCTGGTCCATGTTTCTGGACCAGCCTCAAGGCGTGAGCCCTGGGTCCGGGTCAGCTCCAGGGAGTGAAGGGTCTCCCTCTTACCCACTGTCCATGAGCAGCTGAGGTTTCTCCAGGTTCAGGGCCCTCAGCATCTCTGTCACCTGCTCACTCAGCTGGGTCTGGTCCAGGCTGCAAGCACAAAAGCTTCATTACCCAGGGACACCCAACGACCTCACGGTCCTCAGGGCCCAAAATCATGGAATCTTCCTCGTCCCACAGGAACCAGTCATTGGTTGGAATCCCTGAAATCACTTCTGAGATGCAAATAGATTTGGGAGGTTTAGGAGAAGTGTTGCTGGGTCAGTCCCAGGACAAAGGAAGGGAGGGAGCAGGGCTGGGCAGGGGGACAAGTTGGGCTGTGATGCAGACACAAGGGACACAGCTGATTGACTCTGGGGGCTTCTGATGTGGGGGTGACTCTTCAGAGCTGCTCCATACAGGGAGGAGGGACTGGGCCTTTATATCCCAACACTGGTCAGTCACTGGACGCAGGCCACCCCAGGAAGGGAGGTGACCTTGTGTGACATGGCCCCAGTAGTGAGAGGCTGTCCCTGTAGCCGGCTGCTGGCAGCACTCCCAGGAGCTGGGGTTTCGTCTTCATTCCTGGAAGGGAAGTGGGCAGCACTTCACAGCTGCCACCAGAGGACAGCCTGTCCCCATGGCCTCAAAATGACCACAGATGAGTAAGTCCTGGGATTTCCTTCTTAGAGGCTGGGAGGTTTTCTGGAAAGGGAGCCCTCTTTCCACTCTCCCAGGCCTTGTGTGCTGTGGTGTCCATTGGATTTGGGAGTGGCTGCCCTCTCTGGGCCTCCACGTCCTCCTCCCCAGCAGGGTGGCCCTGCTCTGCCTGTTGTGAACCATGGACACGGAGGTGAGAAGACCCTGCTCCCTGTAAAGGGCGCACACTGTACTCATTACTGCTGCCAGAGCAGCTCTTCCCTGGGGAGGGCATGGGATCATGGAGTAGGAGGGGCTCCCTCTCATGGACTCTATGAAACAAGGAGGGGACAGAAACCTTTGCAGGATGTCCAAGAGCAAGCTGCTCTGAGGCCACCAAGAGGTGACCAGAAACTGCTGAGCAGGGCGATAACACAGATCTACTGTCAGGTCCTTCAACACACAGGGGTGGGGCAGCCACAAATGCCCAGTGGAGAGGGGCTGGGGGTGAAGGGGGCAGCCCCATGGATTGGAGCTCCCTTGGGTGTGAAAGGTCAGAGCTGGCTTTGGGGGGACCCACATGTAGAGTGTTTAACGCCTGCTGTCCTGCCCCTCCTGCTGCTCTAGGTTGGAGAAAGGGGGACCTGGAGGAGGAAAGGCTTGGGGCTCGAGCTTTGCTGTCCCCTCTGAGAGCTGGCAACTGGAGCCTCAGCCAAGACCTCGGGGTCAGGGTATGAGGTTTGGAGCCCAGCCAGCTCTGAGAGAGTGTGACGTGGCCCCAGCCAGAGTCACAGGGAAATGTCAGAATTAGCCTGTGGGCTTGTTTTCAGGCTGGGGAGGAGAGAGGAAGAGGCTGAGAGGCAGTGTGGGATTGAGGGTGGGGTCCCTGTACTCCACCACACAGGGCTCCAGGGCTCCAGGGCTCTGAGCCTGTGTCTGTCCTGGGGTCTCCCCCACACTCTGCTCTTCGCCTGGACTGCGGCCCCTGCCTGGGCCTGGTCAGCTGCTGTTTGTGCCTCAGGTCTCAGCCTGATGTCACTCTCCAGGGAAGCCCTCCTTGCCCCTCAGTCTAATTCCATCTCCCATATGTTACACCCTCATAACACAGTGCATTTTGCTTTCCCAAACTCCACGGAGGTTAGAAATACACACTGGGTATTAATATGTGGTTATCACCTCTCTCGTGCCCACTGGACTTCAAATTTCAGGATGGCAGGGCCTGTGTGTGTTGCTCAGTATCGTCCTCTCAGGGCCTGGCCCGGTGGTGACACATGGGAGGCATGCAATGAATGAACGAAGGAATGAATGAGGAAATGAAGGAAGGAAGGGAGGACTACCCTGGAGTGAGGAAGTGAACCTGGGATGGCCCTAGAACATGAGGCCTCACTGTTGGTTATCATTTGATCCTCTCAACTCTGCTCCCAGGACTGTCCTGGTATTAAATACATTGTATTTCATCACAGTCTATGAGGTGGGTATGAGTTTCCATTGTACAGATGAGGAAACCAAGTCTCAGAGGTAGACCTGCCCATGTCTCGTGGTGTAAGTGGCAGAGCTGGTAGGGAGCCCAGGCTGACAATTTATTTTTTGTCTCTTTACTTCCCTTGTTCAATTCAGGACCCCAATCCCTCCATTCTTCTCCCTCTCCAACCTGCCCTATTCCCACAGGGACCCACAGGGCCTTACCGCAGGAGGTTGAGTTGGCAGGTGGCTTGCCTGAGCCCTTCACAGAGCAGCCTCCCGCCGAGGTCGCCCAGGTCGTTCTGATGGACATCCAGTATTCTCAGTCTGGGGCAGCCCTTGAGCATGGAGGCCAGGTCCTGGCAGCAGCCAGAAGTGAGGCCACAGTTGACCAGCCTGTGGGAGAGATTTGCATGGGTCCATTGTCATTGTTTGCAAGGCCCCCTCCTTGGGGTAACTAGGGTTGGTTTCCCTTTCTAGAGCCTGTGGCCCTTTGGGGGTCCTTGGTGACATTAAAGGAAGACAAAGGCATGTCTGGCTGCAGTAACCTGGGAGATGGTAACTTTCTCCTGTAGCCAAGGGGCCTCTCAGGATGCAGCTCGTCACTGTTTGTGCGTCTCTCACCAACCTTGCCACTCCCTGCATCAACGTTACATGACTAATTCACCCAACATCTCACTTGCACCCTGGATCTAATTGTTAATGACATCGGCTCCGCCAAATGCCCAGTTAGCTGACATGTGACGCTTTGGTGCATTTCAACATGAGGGCACCTACCTGTCCTTCACCCCATCACTCCACCCTGCCTAGCTCTCACCTCTCTGTCCCATGGTCTTGGGACAGTTCCCTCCCCTTCTGTGTCCCCTCTCTGTATGGTGGTGTCAATGAGGAGCAATTACACCAGTTGCTGCAGGTTGTAGCATGCCTGTCCCAGCTGCTGGAACAGGTGTTGTGCTCCAGTGTCCTGGATGCTGTTGAGGCTCAGGTTCAGCACGGTCAGGCTCCAGCTGGTACTCAGCCCACGGGCCAGGTCCTTGCATTTCTCTGCTGTGAGACCGCAGTCTACCAAGCTGTGGGAGACATGCATCTGTTTATTCCACAAACACCCACTAGCACCCACTGGCACCTCTCCTTGGTCAGGCAGAGTTAAGTAAGATCCCCTAGGTCCCCAGAAATGCACATGCACTGGGGGATTGATGGAAATAAAAACCAGTAGGTCAGTTTTCAGATCTGTTTGAAAGCCTTTCATGTTTCTATGTCATCTGAGTTCAATTCAAGGTCCTTGTCTTTGACCATGGGACACTTGAGATCTGGCTCCTTGTCATGTCTGTTCTCATCTAGTATCCCTTTTATCTGCGTCTTCAGTGAGCTCCTTGCAGTTCCTTCAATACTCCAGCCACAGTCTCATCTCAGGGCCTTTGCACCTGCTCTTTCTTCTACCAAAAAGAACCTTCTCGCCTGATATGTCATGACTTGTTCTTGCACCTGCTTTTGGTATTTGCTCTAAAGTTACCTTGGGAAGCCCTGGCTGGTGTGGCTCAGTGGATTGAACACTGGCCTGTGAACCGAAGGGTTGCCAGTTTGATTCCCAGTCAGGGCACATGCCTGGGTTGCAGGCCAGGACTCCAGTGGGGGGGAGTGTGAGAGGCAACCACACATTGATGTTTCTCTCCTTGTCTTTCTCCCTCCCTTCCTCCCTGTATTAAAAATAAATACATAAAACCTTTTAAAAAATAAAGTTACCTTGGGGAAATCTTGCCTTACCAGCCTTGCTGTTTAAAATTGCAGCCCCAGCCCCTATTCTTTTCATTTTAATTTTCTCTATAGTCAAATCGCATATATTTTATTTATTTATTTGCTGTTTTTCCCCTCAAGAATATATGTTCCATTGTTATCAAATGAAGAGATGGGAGGATCATCTGCCTGCCTGCCACCATCAAAAGCCAAACTAGTGAGGCGGGTCTTGATACAAAAGGAAAGATGTTTATTTAGATGCCACGCATGCCGTCATGGTGATGGGGGACTCCTGTTTCAAAGCTCATCCCCTCCAAAAAAGCAAGGCAAAGTCCAACTATCCTCAGCCAAACCAAAACAAAAGCCAGTGCCCAGAGTTCCTGCTCCATTTTAAAGTACCTTTAGTTGGATCCCCTACGTGGCTGTTATGCGGTCATCCAGGTAGCTTAGCTTGTTTCCAGCAGCTCTTTGGCATCAGGCTCCCTCATAAAGGGTATTTCTGGGGTGGACTTGGCCTTATGTCATGTGCCCATGTTATAGAACGGATGGGGGGGCCAACAGGACAAATACTATTACCAAATTGACCTCCCTTCTCCTGGGGTAACCCTGTACTAGGTATGCCTTGCTCGCTGCCAGGGAATGATGTCTCTCAATGCCAGAGATTGGTGAAAAGGAAAGGAATGATTTATTCAAAGGTTATACAGACTTAAGAGTAATGACTTAATGCTTTTGTTAAAATCCCAAAGTCCCTAAGAATACCCACAAACGCACACAGTCCTTCCTTCCCTCCTCTGCCCAGTCCAGGGTACCATATCTCGGGAAAAGAAATAGAAGTCCGTGGCTCAGGTAGACCCTGGTCTTCCCAGTAATCCAGGCTTGGCTGGCAGGCCTCTCTCGGTTCCCAGCACCACCAGCTGTGTCAGCGCCATGATCTGCAGTTAATCCAAAACCATGTGGCACCTTCTTATGGCCCACCAGCAAGAGTCCTTTTACCCCTCTTTTTCCCACAGCATCTCTCCTGCATTCTTCCAAACAGCTAAGAGAGAGCTCTGTATCGCTGCTATATCTTGCTTCCTAGCTTCCTAAGCTACATGGCAAATGGAGCCCCAAAGCCGCATGGTACCAACTTTCTCAGCAAAGCTGTGTGGTCCTCTCTTACTCCAAGCTCTCACGCAGGCCCTGTAACCAGGGGAAGCTGCCTCCCAGTTACCTCCTGTGTGGAAATCACTCCCACCTCCCTGGCTCAAAGCATGGCCACAGCTATTCAACATATCCATGAAACCAGTTAAAAGTTATAGATATGTTAAATGGCCATGCCAGAAGTTAGTTGCAAAACTGTTGCTATGTGAAACAGCTCTCAATGGCCCTGCTCCATGTGTCCCATCCTCCAGTTCAGACTTGTGGGGGTGAGGACATCCTATATTTTTAAATATTTCCTGGACACCGTGAGTTCTGGACCCCATTACAAATCCCTATTACACCTGCTCAGGTCACAAGGTCATGCAAATGTACTGGCATGTGCATCACTAAGTCAACGAGAGAGAGATATTTTCCTTCCTGGAGTCCCTGGGCCACATGATGGCTAAGGCCATGTAATGAACTAGGTCAGACCAGAGATACCTGGAGAACAAGGGACCCCCAAACCCAGTATGGAGACTACTCCCCCTCTTGCCAGGAAAGGCAGGGTGGCAAGAAGTGTACCAAGGCAGCAGATTAAGGCAGCTGCATTCTGTGAAAGAAGAGACTGCCTGAAAAAAGGGGAATTGCCCAAGGCAAGAAGCTAGTATAAAAACAATGCAGTTGGCAGGAGGAGGGGCAGAGTACTCTAAATTTAAACCCGAACTGGAGCTTAACCCTAACCCTAACCCTAACCCTAACCCTAACCCTAACCCTAACCCTAACCCTTGAGGCCACTAGCTCCTGACACAGGCTACAGAGCACTTGTGTGAACTGTGCTGGCTAGACACTCAGCCCAGGATAGCTGGAGACTTCTGTCCAGGCCCGAGAAAAAAGGGACAAAGACAAACATTGCCATTGGCTGGAACGCTGGACACTCCTACTGGTGTCCTGCATGCCTGTGATTTTTGGGAGGGCCCTTTGCAAAGCGGAGGTGGGAAGAAGCTAGGGTCCTGCTCTGGATATCTACACAAGCCCTCTCTCTCCACCTCTTCACCTTTGGCACTAGATGCAGACTCCTGGCTCTGTCTTTGGCACTGGGACACTCTGAGTCTCTGGCCCTTGCTCCCCCACATGGATGGGAGTACTCATGAGACAGGCAGATGCTGGGCCCACAGGTGACCTTGACCCTGCATGTTTGGAAGCTCGCTCCTGGAGGCAGGGTCCCATGCTGGGATGTGCTTACAGGGCTCCAGCCTCTGGGACAGTCCTGGACTGCTACATGGAGACTGTGAGCAGTGCTCCCCAGATCCTCAGAGCGAGAGATGGCAACTCTGAAACCCATGAGGGCACATTCCAGGGAGGATGTGGCCAGCTTAAGGACAGATAAAGAAATGGGGGACTTCTGGGTGTGGATTTGGCTTTTAGTCCTTTGGGGAGCAAAAGACCTTTTGCATCTTGTGGGAGAGAGGGGCTCAGAACAGCTCTTAGCACCCCCAAATGGGAACCCCGTTAATAAAAACCTGTTTTCTTCAGCACCAATCTTGGCATCATGTGGATTAAGGACCACAAGTGGCCAAACCCCACGCTGCATGGTTACAGCCATGTGGTCCATGGAGAGGATAGGCTGTCACACATTCTGAGTGCAGGTCCTGAGCTGCAGCCGCAAGCAAGAGTGCTTTCTATGTTCCCCTAAGATTATATCCATTTTAGGTGTGGGAGGGCCAGGCACTTTCTCAGAATGACCAACTGACTTCAGAAACGTTCATGTGCTTTGGGTGGTTCCACCACCCAACCAATCCCTCCTTTAGGGACAGACAGGCCTCTTTTGGTCCTGAACATACCCAGCATCCATTCTGACTTCTATGGAATATGTGCCTGTCTTCTCCTGGTCCAGTCCCCCAGCTGGTACTGGAAGGGCAAGGGTAAGGGCAAGGGCAAGGGCTTTTCCCCTTATCCAACAATCTTTCTAGCTTTGGGTATGCTTGGGCACTATTCATCCTCTTTCTAGTTTAAGCTTGGTGCTTGGGCCCTGTGCATTCATATTTCTAGCTTTGAGCCGTCAGTGTAAGAACCTCCCCCTGCTGCCATCCAGGCCAGTGGGGGAGACTCCCCTAACTCTGCTGTGGCAGGAGGCTGCTTGACTTCCTTGCCCTCGGTGCCTCCGCTCATGCAGAGGCAGCTCCAAGCAAATGCTCCACCACAGCCTGGCCAACCACCACTCCTACTTGCAAAGGCAGTGCCTTGCTGCTCAAAGTGTCTGCCAGAGTTCCCACCACCTCTGGGCAAGCCAGTCAAGCAGCCTCCAGGTTCCGTACTCCAAACTCCCAGGTGCACCACCACCTCCTGCAGTTTGGCACAGTCTGCCCGGTGTCCGGGATCTCTTTGCTGTGAAGGGATGGGTTGAGGGTATGAGCTCATCCACTGGTAACACCATGAGGAAGGAGTTTTCATTACTACTCGTACCTCAGGGCCTAGGGCATTGTCTCACACAGGGTAGAAACTTAGTAGGTATGTGGTTAATGAAGTAGAGTGAAGAGGGGCATATCCGGTGCATCTGAAGGCAGGGGAATGAGGGGTTAATTTTGAACAGTGAAGAAGTAGCAGACATATGAGAGGTGCCTTGAATGGTGGGTAGGAGTTCACCTAGATGAGGTAGAGGGCGGGGACTCTCCTGGAGGGCAGAGTTGGCAGAAAGGCTACCTGAGGGGAGATGAAGTTTGAGGTTAAAGATAGAAAATATCAAGAGGGTGGTAGGTCTTGAATGTGCTTATTAGATGTGTGGACTTTGTTCAGGTGACAGCGATGAGCCAGTGATAGTTCTTGAGGAGGGTCGTCATGTGTTCCTTGCATTACTTGGGATAAACTTTTGATGGTGAGTGGAGGATGGTTGCTGGGCTGAGGCAGGAAGCCGGTGGCCCAGGTGGGAGAGGATGAGCACCGGGCTCAGAGCAGTGCCTGTGAAACATGTTCCTGTGGCCCCAACAGCACTCAGTGTCCCTCTAGAAGTGGGGGAAGGCGGCTTCTGGAGTGGATACGGAGCTGGTACTGCCGCCACGTACTGTGAGGATCAGTGCGAGAGGAGGCAGCGTCAGCCATGCAGATGTACAGCTTGCGCAGTTGTTGGGAGTTATTGCTCTGTGGTCGCCAGCTTGAGTTCCTTAATAATTTTATCTGTGAATTTGTTTTTCGTAATGAACTCTGATGCGACAATAGATATTTGTCTCACATGTGTCCCCATCTCCTGCCATGTCCTCCCTCTGCAGGAACAGTCCTTGGCCATCCCCTCCCTGTCCCTTGATGCTGTGCAGCCCTTGATAGCCTCCCCACCAGGCATGGTGAATCGGAGCTGGCATTTGGAGTAGGGCTTGGTGACAACAGCATGGCACATTTGGTGATTTGTTTAGGGCAAGTCTCTGGCCCACTATGATTCAGATAAACAGAACATCATGGAAATACCCTATGAGGCGATGGGTCTCCCTGCTTTGGATTTGGATGGTCTTTGACAATCTTTCCTCTACTGTGGTTTTGGGTGATGATCCCATGGGAGGAGGAGAAGTTTGACTTGACCCTTCCACCCACTCTAGGGCACACTGCATGGGTCTGGCGGCTTGTGGGAAAAGAAACCTGGCATCTATTGGGCTGTGGTCACACTGACTTGTGCATAGGGTCCCCAGGCATCTGAGAGGGTCTGCGTGCACCTGCAGCATGCCAGATAGAAGCATAACAAATAAAAAACACCCTGTCGATAGTGAGAGATTGGGGTGGGAGGAATAAAGCTTTTTATGTTAGTAATTTTAATGGTACATTTTTTTTTCTGATGTTTGAGTAAGGGCACTGAATGTTCATTTTGTGCTTGATCTTGTGAACTATCTAGTTGTTCCTGAGGAGCAAAAGTTTTCTTTGCTTAGGGAGAGAAGTCGCATTTAGAATATACTGCATTTCAGGAGCCTCTGGGACATTTCGGAGGAGGGAGTTGGGTTGGGTCCTGAGCTGAAAGCAGATATTGGCAGGTACGCACTGAGGGGGTCTGGGATGTGATTGTGTGAAGGGCTCTGGATGAGGTGGAGGACACTGAAATTGGGACTTGTTACACTCCTCCTGATTGGACGTCACACGAACACTGTGTCAAATCTTGCCACTGCCAGTTATTAGATGAAGACTTTGTGAAGGTTTTTCATCTTCAAGTTTACTGATCTGTAACAATTCACCATGCCTATTGCACATGATGGTTGGTTGCCACGGTCAAAAGAGATCATTTATCGCATGTACTTAGAACAGTGCTTAGAGGATGCTGCTGCTGTAGGACTCATACCCTTGTCTTTCTTCTACGTCTCCGTCCTGATTTCACACAGCCCCGCATCTCAGTTTTCACGCAGCCCTTCTCTTTTCCTTCTGTCCCTGAGGGGCCAAGGCACTTCCATCCTGTGTCTTCGAGTTCACGTCTTCCTGCCTCCCCTCTGACCTTCCTCTTTCTGGATCCCCTGTTTCAGACCTCTGACCTCTCCATTACCAGTTCCTTCTGCTTTGTCCATGTGCTATGCTCAGTTTTACATGTTCATAAAAAGCAAAACACCCAGGATCCTTGAGTCTATCAGATTCAACTGATTTCAAGAGAAATCCAAACATTAGTTAGGACTTTGCTCGAAGGTCTTAGACATTCTTACATCCAACAACAGTAAATCTTTGACTTTTTTCAACTTTTCTAGTGAGGAAGTATTCACATGTGTCTGATCCAGAGTTAGTATTCTTGTAAAAAATTTCTTTGTATTACGCCACCTCATTGAGTCAGCATGACTTCGATCCTGGCTTTCATGATGAAGAGTCGGATGTGGTGCAGGGCTGCACACTCACTGGGTTCAAGTCCCAGCCCTCCCATTCTACTGCGTAAACTTGGGCAAGTCAGTTAACCTTCCTGAGTTTCAGTTCTTATTATGTGGAAATAATTTTCTTATCTTTGCCACTTTCACAGAATTTTTTTGAAAAATTTCAAATGGGAATCTTAGTAGAGAAAATTAGGAGCGTACAAACATTGCATATGAAACACAAATTGACATAGCTACAGTGATAAATCTGAGAGATAAAATTACAAATTCAAGCCTTGATGTTTAAGAACTGGTAGTTGTTGATTAAATCACATTATTTTCTGGCAATTCACTTTCCTCACTTATAATTTAGAGTGATGATCAATTGAGGCAATAAACATATGTACACAAACATACATAATAACATGTAAACATTCTATATATAGCCTAGTGCTGTTAAAAATAATGAATTTTGTTAATTCCTTTCAATCACATGCGGTTCTCTTTAGCTTTCTCTTATATTTCCACTTACACATTTCTTTATTGAACTTCTCCCTCTTTTTGAAAAACCGTTGATTTTCCTGTCCTTCTGTCATGTTCAATTCCAATGCGAGATAGACTATCTTCTTTGTGGGGTATTTGTTTAACTTAAACCTTGCCCAGAGAGTGTCCATGAGGGGTTTACTGACTGGATTTTTCTCTGGATGTTCTTCCTCATTCTCCATTTTTACTTCTTTTTTCACTTCCTCTTATTCCTCTTTCAGTTTCCCACTTAACATTCTTTTCCTTTTCTTCCTCTTTTTCTCCTGCTCCTTCTCTTCACTTTTTATTTTTCCTTATTTCACCTTTGCTGTGGGTCCTATTTGACTGCTCTGGATTTTGATCTCAGGGCATAACTGTTGGTGGCTGTATTTGCAGTCTCATTTTCACCTCCATCTTCTAGTTAATCCATTCCAATTCAGATTCTGATTTCACCACCTCACAAAACTCTTCCTGCTGTGGACATCCATGACTTCCCTATCACAAATCCAATGGACAACTTTCAGTCTTATTGTACTTGACCTCTCAGCAGCAATGGCCCCTGATAACCACACATTCCTTGAAACCCTCTGCTCCCCTAGGTTCCATGACACCACACTGCCTTGGTGTTCTTCCTCCCTCCCATTCTACTCCTGTTTAGACATTGATGCTGACTTGTCTTGTCCAGGCAACATCGGCATGGGTGGGTGCCCCAGGGTTTGACATGCAAACTTTTCTTTGCATATGAATTTTAGTATCAGCTTGACCATTTATGCAAACAAGCAGCTCTGATTTTTTAAAAATATATTTTATTGATTAAGCTATTACAGTTGTCCCATTTCCCTCCCTTTTATTCCCCTCTGCCCCATATATTCCACCCTGCCACTTTCCCCTCCTTTAGTTCTTGTCCATGGGTCATACACATAAGTTCTTTGACTTCTATATTTCCCATACTATTCTTAACCTCCCCATGTCTGTTTTCTACCTACCATTTATGCTACTTATTCTCTGTACCTTTTTTCCCTCTCTCCCCCTCCCACTCTCCCACTGATAACCCTCCATGTGATCTCCATTTCTGTGATTCTGTTCCTGTTCCAGTTGTTTGCTTAGTTTGCTTTTGTTCTTGTTTTAGGTGTGGTTGTTAATAACTGTGAGTTTGCTGTCATTTTACTGTTCATATTTTTTTATCTTCTCATTCTTAGATAAATCCATTTAACATTTCATATAATAAGGGCTTGGTGATGATGAACTCCTTGAACTTGACCTTATCTGGGAAGCACTTTATCTGCCCTTCCATTCTAAATGAAAGTTTTGCTGGATAGAGTATTCTTGGATGTAGGTCTTTGCCTTTCATGATTTGGTATACTTCTTTCCAGGCCCTTCTTGCCTGTAAGGTCTCTTTTGAGAAATCAGCTGACAGTCTTATGGGAACTCCTTTATAGGTAACTGTCTCCTTTTCTCTTGTTGCTTTTAAGATTCTCTCCTCATCTTTCATCTTGACTAATGTAATAATGATGTGCCTTGGTGTGTTCCTCCATGGGTCCAAGTTCTTTGGGACTCTCTGAGCTTCCTGGACTTCCTGGAAGTCTATTTCCTTTCCCAGCTTGGAGAAGTTCTCCTTCATTATTTGTTCAAATAAGTTTTCAATTGGTTATTCTTCCTCTTTTCCTTCTGGCACCCCTATAATTCGGATGTTGGAACGTTTGGAGTTGTCCTGGAGGTTCCTAAGCCTCTCCTCACTTTTTTGAATTCTTGTTTCTTTATTCTTTTCTGGTTGACTGACTGTTTCTTTCTTCTTTCTGGTCCACACCGTTGATTTGAGTCCCAGTTTCCTTCCCATCACTATTGGTTCCCTGTACAGTTTCCTTTATTTCACTTAGCGTAGCCTTCATTTTTTCATCTAACTTGTGACCAAATTCAACCAAATTGTGAGCATCCTGATTACCAGTGTTTTAAACTGTGCATCTGATAGGTTGGCTATCTCTTCGTGGCTTAGTTGTATTTTTTCAGGAGCTTTGATCTGTTCTTTCATTTGGGCCATTTTTTTTTCTCGGAGCGCCTTATAGATTTATAAGGGGGCAGAGCCTTAGGTGTTCACCAGGGCAGGGTAACCCACATCGTTAGGCTGTGATGCTGTCTGTGGGGAAGGAGTCTGAGAGGGAACAATGGTGCTTGCTCTGCTCTCTGCTGGCTTTCAGTCACTTCCCCCGCTATCCACAAGCAAACTGGGCCCTTCTGTGCTGATTCTGGGTGGGTGGGCTTGTGTACATTCTAGGACACAGTGGGTCTCTCCAGCGAACCCTCCTGTGAGGTTGGGAGTTCCTCCCCCTGCCCCTACAGGTGTTTTCAATTGGTGGTTTGAGGTTTCATTTCCCCATACTGGAACCCTAGGTTGTGCAGTCTGTTTCACTCCTCAGCTGTTCCTTTGTCCGCACGTTAATGTGGGGCTGCCCGTTCCACCAGCCACAGGCTTGCTGGGTCTACCAGCTTCGGTCTCACCGGGTCCCACCTGGTTTGCCAGCTGCCGCCTTGCTGTGAGCCCTCTCCACCCAGCTGCACGGCTCTGCCCCTCCTAATGGTCTGGATGATCATGTCTTCTTTAACTCCTTTGTTGTTGGACTTCCATAAAGTTCGATTTTCTGTCAGTTCTGGTTGTTTTTTGTTTTTAAATTGTTGTCCTTCTTTTGTTTGTGCGAGGAGGCACAGTGTGTCTATCTACGCCTCCATCTTGGCCGGAAGTCCTATTTATTTATTTTAATTTAATTTCTTCAACTATGTTTTGCAGTTTTCAGTATATGAGTCTTGCTCTTCTGTTAAATTTATTCCCACGTATTTTATACTTTTTGATGCTATTGTATATGCTGTTTTCTTAATTACATTTTTAGACTTTTTCTTGCTAATATATAGTACAATTTATTTTTTGTTGACCTTTCATCCTGAAAGCTTGCTAGTTAGTTTATTAGTTCTAATAGCAATTTGTGTGTGTGTGTGTGTATTCTTAGGATTTTTTTTACATACAACCATGTAAACTGCAAAAAGATACAACCTCTTACCTTTATAATCCAGAAGACTTTTAGTTCATTCTTTTGCCTCATTTCTCTGGATAGAACCTTCAGTATAATGCTGAATAGACATGAAAACAGTGGCGACTCGTGTCTTTTTCCTGATCTTAGGGGAAAAGCACTTTTCGCTTTCAGTGTTGAGTGCAATGTTAGTTGCAGGTTTTTCGTAGCTGGTCTTTCATCAGATTGAGAAAGTTCCCTTGTTTGCCTAGTTTGATGAGAGTTGTTAATGTGAAGTGGTGTTGGATTTTGTCAACTGCTTTTTCTATGTCTATTGAGATGATCATGCAGTTTTTGTCCATTGTTTTGTTAGCATGGTATGTCTCATTGATCTGTTTTTCTGTGTTAACCAACTTTGCATTCTTTGGATAAGCCCCACCTGGTCATGCTTTACCATCCTTTTAATATGTTTTTAGTGTGTTATTGAGGGTTTTCATATCTATATTCATAGGAAATATTGAGCTGTAGTTTTTTTAATATCTTGTGATGACTTTGCTTGTCTTTGTCTGATTTTGATATCAGGGTAACGCTGTTGTCACAGAATAAGTTGGCAAGTATTCCATCATATATATATTTTACTTTTTTGCAGAGTTTGAGAATATTGGTGTTAATTCTTTAAAGTTTTGGTAAAATCAATTGGTGAAATAATTGGGCCTGTGATTTTTTTGTAGGAAGGTTTTGTTCACTGATTCAATCTCTTTACTTGTTATATTGGTTTATTTAGATTTCCTAAATCTTCTTGAGTCAGTTCCAGTAGTTTGTGTTTTTCTAGAAAATGGTCCATTGCATTTAGGTTATATAATTTGTTAGCTTAAAATATTTAATAAGCCCTGGCTTGTGTGGCTCAGTGGATTGAGCACTGGCCTGTGAGCCAAAGGGTTGCCAGTTCGATTCCCAGTCAGGGTACATGCCTGGGCTGAAGGCCAGGTGCCAGGTGTGGGGGCTCATGAGAGGCAAACCCAGTGATGTTTCTCCCTCTCTCTTTCTCCCTACTTTCCCCTCCATCTAAAAATGAATAAATAAAATTTTTAAAAAATAAAATATTTCATAGTATTTCCTTAAAGTTCTTTTAAAATTTTCTATGATGTCAGAATGACCTCTCTTTCATTCCTGATATTAGTAATTTGCATCATCTCAGTTTTTACCTAGGCAGTTACATAGCTAAAAGTTTGTTAATTTTGCAGATCTTTGCAAAGAACTAACTTTTGGTGTCATTATTTTCTGTATTGTTTTTGTAATCTCTTTGTTATTTATTCCCACTTATTATTTTATATTATTTATATTATTTTATATAAATATTATTTTATATTATTTTCCTCTTCCTGCTTGCTTTTCATTATATTTGTTCCTTTTATTGTTATTTCTTTTTTATTCCTAAAGCGAATCGTTAAGTTATTGATTTGAGCTCCTTCTTTTCCTCCTCCTTTTTTTAATATGTTTTATTGATTATGCTATTACAGTTGTCCCATTTCCCCCCCTTTATTCCCATCCACCCCCACAACCCCCTCCCATTCCCCGCCCTTTAGTTTTTGTCCATGGGTCATTCCCATAAGTTCTTTGGCTTCTACATTTCCTATACTATTCTTAACTTCCCCCTGTCTGTTTTCTACCTACCATTTATACTACTTATTCTCCATACCTTTTCCCTCCTTTCCCCCTCCCACTCCCCTGTTGATACCCCTCCATGCCTTATATAAATCCCTTTAACATTTCATATAATAAAGGCTGGGTGATGATGAACTCCTTGAACTTGACCTTATCTGAGAAGCACTTTATCTGCCATTCCATTCTAAATGAAAGTTTTGCTGGATAGAGTAATCTTGGATGTAGATCCTTGCCTTTCATGACTTGGTATACTTCTTTCCAGCACCTTCTTGACTGAAAGGTCTCTTTTGAGAAATCAGTTGACAGTCTTATGGGAATTCCTTTGTAGGTAACTGTCTCCTTTTCTCTTGCTGCTTCTAAGATTCTCTCCTTATTTTTAATCTTGGGTAATGTAATTATGATGTGCCTTGGTGTGTTCCTCCTTGGGTTCAACTTCTTTGGGACTCTCTGAGCTTCCTGGGCTTCCTGGAAGTCTATTTTCTTTGCCAGATTGGGGAAGTTCTCCTTCATTGTTTGTTCAAATAAGTTTTCCATTTCTTGCTCATCCTCTTCTCCTTCTGTCACCCCTATGACTTGATGTTGGGATGTTTAAAGATGTCCTGGAGGTTCCTAAGCCTCTCCTCATGTTTTTGAATTCTTGTTTCTTCATTCTTTTCTGGTTGAATGCTTTTTTTCTTCCTTCTGGTCCACTCCATTGATTTGAGTCCCAGTTTCCTTCTCATCTCTATTGGTTCCCTGCAGATTTCCCCTCATTTCCTTTATATTATCCTTCATTTGTTCAAGTAATTGCAACAATTTTTCTTTGAATCCTGTGAGCATCCTGATTACCAGGGCTTTGAACTGTACATCTGATAGGTTGGCTATCTCTTCGTCACTTAGTTGTATTTTTTTCTGGAGTTTTGATGTGTTCTTTCATTTAGGCCATTTTTTTTTCTCGGTGCGTCTGTTACTTTAAGGGGCGGAGCGTTAGGTGCTCACCAGGGCAGGGTAATCCACATGGCTGTGTTGTGACGCTGCCTGGAGGGGTGGGGCCTGAGAGAACAATGGCGATTGCTCAGCTCTCCACACTTCCCCCATTACCCACAAGAAAATTGGGCCCTTCTTTGCTGGCTCTGGGGTGGGTGGGTGGGCTTGTGTAGTTCCAAGTCCCTGTGGGTCTCTCCAGTGAACTGTCTTGTGAGGCTAGGTTTCCTCCCACTTCCGCCTCAACACCCACAGGTGTTTTCAATCAGTGGTTTGAGGCTTTATTTCCTCGAGATGGTGGGTTTCGAGTTCTGCTCCACTCCCCAGGATTTCTCCCAGTTTATCTGGGTGTGAATGAGGGACTGCCTGGTCCACCAGTCTTGGCCCCGCTGGGTCCGAGTCAGCCAGCTGTGGACTTCTCCGGGTGTGTTGACCGCAGGTAATGTTGAGTGCGCCGGCTGAATTTTGGCCAATGGTGCCCACCATGGGCCTCTCTGGGCAGCTGCAGGTTGCCCGCCCCGCTCCACAAACCGCCTTTTGTCCACTGCGTACTCTCTGCCCAGCTCTGCCCTGCTTACTGGTCTGGATGAATGTGTCTTCTTTAACTCCTTGGTTGTTGGACTTCCACTCAGTTCGATTTTCTGTCAGTTCTGGCTGTTTTTGTTTTTTAAATTGTTGTTTTTCCTCTTTTGGTTGTGCGAGGAGGCATGGTGTGTCTACCTATGCCTCCATCTTGGCCAGAAGTCCTCCTCCTTCTTCTTTCCCTTCCGTCCTCTTCTTTCTTTCTTAAATAGACTTTTTTTTTAAAGAAAGGTTTTAGTTTTTCAGCAAAATTTAGGCAGAAACACAGGGAGTTAATATATATTCCTGCCCCCACATACACAATTTCCCTCATTACCAACATCTGGCATCAGAGCAGTGCATTTATTGCAGTCAGTGAGCCCACCTTGACACACCATAATCACTCAAAGTTCATAGTTTACATAAGGGTTCACTTTTGCTGTTTTATATTCTATGGTTTCTGACAGATATAAAGTGACATGTATCCACCATTGTACTGTCACACAGAATAGTCATTGTGCTCTGTCTGTCCTTCCTTACACCCTTGAGCCTGGCAATCACAGATCTTTTTACTGTCTTCATATGTTTGCCTTTTGAAGAATTTCACATTGTTGGGGTCATACAGTATGTAGCTTTTCAGATTGTCTTCTGTTCACTTAGTAATATGCATTTAAGTGTCTTCCATGTCTTTTCATATGGTTATGGCTCATTTTTCCCACACTAATTAATATTCTGTTGTATGGATGTACTGCAATTTATTTATCTGCTCACCTACTGAAAGACAACTTGGTTGCTCTCCACATTTGGCAATTGCAAAAGTGCTATAAACTTCCATATGCAGGCTTTTGGGTGGACGTAGGCTTTCAACTCAGTTGGATAAATATCAACAAATATGATTCCTGGATACAACGGTAAGGGTGTGGTAAGTTTTGAAAGACTGTAAAGTGGCAGTATCATTTTGCATTCCCACCAGCAATGTAAGAGAGTTTCTGTTGTTCCACAAAGTTGTTACATTTGGTGTTGTCAGTGTTCTAGGTTTTGTCTATTCCAATGGGTGTGTAGTCATATCCCTTCTTCTTTTTAAAATGTAGGCACTGATATCTATTCATTTCCCCCTAAGCAAGGATTTAGCTGCATCAAATAAGTTTTGGTACGTTGTATTTTTGTTTTCATTCATTTCATAGTGTTTTTATTTTTTAATAGTGTAAACATAACTCTTTTGTATATTATTTAATCTTTATTGTATTTTTTCCAATAATCTTTAGTTTCCTTATACACCCCTCCCTTTATCAAAGTACTTTTTTTTGTTCGTATCTGACTTTTTTTAAAATTATTTTATTGTTGTTCAATTACAGTTGTCCGCATTTACCCTCCCCCCACCCTACCCCAGGCAAACCTCCCTCCCTCCCTTGCTTCCCCCCTCCCCCTTGGTTTTGTCCATGTGTCCTTTATAGCAGTTCCTGAATACCCTTGTCCCCCTTCTCCCCTTCCCCTTCCCCTCTGGTTACTGCCAGAATGTTCTAAACTTCAATGTCTCTGGTTCTATTTTGTTTCTCTGGTTGTATTTTGCTTGCTTACCTCAGAAGCATCTTGGCTGTG
>PVJI01007803.1:0-75543 GCA_004026765.1 Micronycteris hirsuta | reverse complement strand
CCCTTAGCTCCCTCCATGTGTCCTCTACAGTGATTCCTGAAAACGCCTCTCCCCATTGTCCCCTCCCCACTCCCCCACGGCCATTGATAGACTGTTCTTAATTTCAATGTCTCCGTCCATGCCCTGCTTGCTTTCTGTCTCTGTTGTTCACGATCCAGTTAAAGGTGAGATCATATGGTATTTGTCCCTCACCGCCTGGTTAAAACACTTTTTAATATTTTTTCCCATGACTTGGCCTTGGGATGGAAGTATTTATTTTCATCACTACATGGACTAAAAAAAAAGAGATAGAGAATATTTCTTGCAAAAAATATGCTTGATTTTTCTGGGTAAATCACATTCTGGAATGTGATGAAATTGCCCTTTACTTCATCTTTCATGACGGCCATGGCTCATAACACAATGTTCAATAAAATGCTACAGTGGCCCATCTGACTCTTTACCTCCCCTGTAAATGTTGCTTCTTTCTCATGTGAGTCGATTGCTTGTTATTGTAGGGAGTCGATGGGCCCAGAAAATAATCTGAACAGCCATGTCAGCTCATATTGGATAAAAGTTCTCTCCCATCTCCTGCCATTTAATCATAGAATCTATGCTATATCAACACACTGAAGTTGTAGCTGGAAGCTTATATCATCACAGGATTGCATATTCATAAACTAAAACCATAGATATTGAAAATACAATGCAAGAGTTACAGAAATAGTTTTGTGTATGTTATAGAAGTTAGCATGAAATAAAGCGTCACAACAATGAGGTAGAAGTCTCATGTCAAAATGGAAGAGAAATCAGAACTGTCAGAGTGTACTGAAAAGGTCCTTGGCGGGGAGTTGGAAAGTGGGGTGCCATGCGGAAGACGGCACACATGGTTCATTTTTGTTCCCTGCGGATTCCGTTCAGACATCAAGAATATGTATCAGACACAGTATGGGTCTGTGACTAGACACATTCCCTCCAGCATCAAGCAGCTTGGGTTCAAACCCCAGCTCGACCTCTCACTAGCTCTGTGACTATAGGCAAGTGGCTTAAGCTCTCTGTGTCCCATTGTGTCCATCTGTATCATGGGACGAAAAAGAACAGTACAGAACCGTGAATACTAAAAATGACAGACTGATGATACATGTTAATACTGAAAAACTTAAGGAATAAAGTAGAGAGAGAAAAGCTGTAAACATTTATTCCTAGATATACCACTACTTCCTATGAGCCATCTGTATCAATTGAATTATCTTGTAAAATAGACACAGTTTTTAGGTGGCAGTCATATTAACAATTAGTAAGATTTTTTTTTACTGTTTATAAAGGTGCAGCAATTAGACTTCTCTTGATGTGAACGATAAAGGAAAAATATGAAATGGTGTTAGAATGAACTGTACCTCCTCATGCCAAGAAGAATGAAATCTGTGCATAGCAATGATGGGAATAATGAATATTTCTGTGGTGCATTATAACTTAGAAAGTGATTTCGAATATATCATTTTGTTTAAACATGAATGTGTGGGTGTATACTTGTTATGGGTAAAAATAAGTTACTATTAATTAGCATGCAGACTTGAAATATACTTTAATAGTGCATCAGGAAAAAGATCACTTATTTTACTTAAGAATAATAGACATGGACTGATAATTATGGCAGAATAAATCAAAATAAAATCATCATGGCATCTCGTGTAATTTGGAGGTGAAATTAAATACTTGGATACTGTGGTAGAACTGCTAACTAGGTATCTGTTTCCCATACCTCAATCTAGTCAATTTTATTTTTGAGATATTCAATTTCTCTACTAAAAAATAAAAAAGGATTATTCTGTGGCACATATTTACCTATTTTAATGGATTGTAAAATAGTTCTTTTCAAATAAAAAGGAAAGCAATCAGCCAAAGTGCTCAACAGCCACTTCAAAATGTTTGTGCCAACGATAAGAGCTAAACCACAGAGTCCCTTTGGGGTGCATTCTAAAGGGATAGTTAAATCATGAGATATATTTGTTAAACTTGCACTATGGAGTAAATGTTGAAAAAAAAACCCAAAGTACAGAAGATATAGCTCATGCCTCATGCCCTATTTCCTTGACCCAGCCTGAGTTTCCCTGTAACTGTGAACAAATTCTGTAGCTGCTGACGATTTCCAACCTCAGGCACGGGCATCTCTCTGCTTCTTTGCATTAGAGCTTTTTCCAGCTCTAGGAGAGTTTAGTAAGCCCATCTGCAGGGGCAGCCCAAAAGTGACAGATTTAATTCTCCCAAGGTGCAATCCTCAGTTAAAGAGACAGGCTCCACAAGGGTCACAGGAGGCACTGATCTCAGAATGACCCACAATAGCACCTCTACTGTTTGCCCCCCCTCCCCGTGCCTCTGGGAGTCACGTCCCAAAAGAACTGCCTGCACCAGTGCTTGTTTGAGTCAGCTTTTTGAGTAATTCAAACTAACCCCTGTGGGTACTTGGCCTAAGTTACTTGACTTGATCTTGTATTAGTTAGCCTTAGGTGTCTCTTCAGTAACACCAAGCCTCAGTTTTCTAGTCAGGTAAAATGGAAATAATCACAGGAACAAACTCCTAGTTTTGTTTGGGTGAGGCATCCTGTAAAGCGTCAGATGTAGTCTTAAGTAAGGACTTAGTACAAAATAAAAAGAGTCAATATATATTGAATCGCATTAAAACTTCTGGGCATGTTGGTAAATTGCATTATTTGCTCATGATTCATTCATCTCTCTCCCTGCTTGCTCTGGATCACCCTAAGTGGACTTTACTTCCCACCTCATTGATGTGGGGCTTCATCGTGTGACTTGCCTTGATCAATGAAATATGAGTAGCCATCACCGTGTCAGTTCTGAGCTAGGGGCTTAAAAACTGTGATGTGCTTTCACTCCTCGTGGTTCTTCTTCCCTTTGCCAGTGGAAGATCATGCCTCAAGCAGACTAGGTTCTCCCAAAAGGAGACACGTGTGGAACTGACCTGAACCCAATACAAAGATTGAAGCAGACACGGGAATAAGAAATAAATACTGTTGTAAGTCACGGAGATTTAGATTTTTTTACAGAGCATTAGCGTAGAATAAAGCTAATATAGCAGGTAAACAATAAATGTGTCCGATAGAATAAAATACAATGAGAGTTGACTTTATGTAGTATCTTCATTTAAAATTCAATTGTTTGAACTTAAATTTAATATAAATTGATGTATAGCTGTAAACCGAGGTATTAAAAATGCTCTGAAAGTCTTCCGTTTAGAATATATTATTTTTTCTATATTGGTATTTCTCCTTGCCATGCCATTCAAAATTTAAACATTAAAGCAAGCATGTTTTTCTTACAGACAGCCAAGTTATTAGCCTAGACTGAAATCAATCTAGAAGGTGCTTTCAGGGGAGAGTATGTTCTAAGGAAATTCAGTGAATTATTGTAACAGCAATAGTCAGTACTGAGACTGCTCATTTATACCTTGTGCTAAATACAGAAAGTGCTTAAAACAGAAATAAAGTTTGAGAGAGATCATTCATTCCCTCTTCACCCAATAAGGAAGTCTTAAGCCAGTGTTTGTGCAAGATCAAGCCAAAAAGTATAAATAGAATAAAGGCAAACATCTTCCAGCATAAACAGGGGAAATTTTGCCATCAGCAAAAAAAAGAGCATTAGAATCTGTCTTTTAGGACAGATTTCAGAAAATTATTACTAATAATCCAAAAGAGGTCCCAGGAGCTAATCAAAGGAACGGACAGTTTGGAGAGTTAATCAAGTGCCAATGCTAATAGATGATCCAAGTGGCAGAGAGGAGTACAGAATCCCACAATTTTTATTCAGCTCGAGGTTGCTAATACTGATGATAAGTGGTTACCAACAGCTTCTTCCAAGATTCCTAATGAAAGATTTCTCCTTTTTTCAAGTTTATGATGCCATTGGATGAAAAATGTATTTATTCATTTTCTAAGATCTGTGACGGGACTACATTAAGAATACTTTCTTAGGTGCACAAGGGCAATGAAGAAGTTTGCCCTGCATTGTGACTAATAACTTAAATTGATGTGAATTTAGGTTACCATGTAAATTAAGCAACCGTGAAAAGTTCCCAAACTGATGTGTTTGTTTGCATTTGAGTAAATTGTGTTGAACTTGTAAAGGGAAGTATAACTTAGAATTATAAGATTGAAAAGCTGGATTCTTACAGACAACAACATATTTAGCAAACAGTACATGAATTTGAGGTTTTAAAGGAATTTGCTGGGTCCGATAAAAGACCTTTCCTTAACTAGAGTTTTCATCTTATGTCTACAAACACTGAATTCTAGTCATTATAAAAGAAATGAAATTGGTAAATAGCTTTCCCCTAGGACCAATGTTTGAACTTTGGACGGTTTCACATCTATGTGTGTGTGATTTTGTATTTTCATGTTCAGATTTGCATGGATGGTAGCATGCTGCGAATATTGCTTTCTGATTACAGAACATTAAATTACTGTAAAGTAGAACCTCCAAATATTCCAAAGTTTGGAAATTGAGGACATTAGCATTCTGCAATTTTAAGGTTACTTTTATTATGCTGTTTCTACTAAACAGATCGTAAAGGAATGGTTCTGAGTTACAATAATCTAGTGATTTTAGCTGTAAATCAGACTATCTCAATGTAAGTGGTGGCACTGCTACTCATCAGGAGCACGCCTCAGTTTTCTTGCCTTAAATAATACTAGTGCCAATGCAGCACCAGTGCGAGCCCTGAAGGAATGTTCCCACTTGAACCCCAGCACTACTACTAACTAGCTCTGTGGACTTCAGTAAAAATCATTTCAGGATGTGGGACTCAATTTCCTCAACTTTAAAACAAATAAAAGTTTGAAATAGATCATCTCTATGTGTTTCTCCAGACTGAAAATTCTATCATCTGATTCTTTAAGCTGGTGTTTTCCCCAGGAGGCACATAGCTCCGGAGCCATATGACCTGGACTCAAAGGGCAGCCCAGCTGGGTTTCCTTGAGTTGGTTGCATAACTTCTCCCTTAAGTTTCCTCATCTGTAAAAAAGCTATAAAAATAATAGACATCTCATAGCATTGTTCTGAGGAATAAATGAGCCATTAGCTTTAAAGAGCATAAAAATCCTCCGGCCCAAAATAAGTAAACTTTGTTATTCTTATCCTGAGATCCAAGGACTTTGAATATGGCTACAGGGTGAATTCTTAAAATTGTGAGCAAAATTTTATGAGCGTATACAAAGGAGAGTCGCAGTCTTCAGCAGATTCCCAAAGGGATTCATGGTTTGAAAAATGTCCTCTGGCTCTTATTCCCATTAATAATCCATGTTTGATTCTTTTTCATGAACACAGGCATTAATAGCAATAGGCCGACGTGTATTATTTTTCCACAACTTGGCTCTGTCAATGCTTATTTAAGGGATGTTCTGCTCTTTTTTCCCCTTCCTGATATGTCATTCTCTTTATGGATCTACATATAGTCACTGGGTTGAAATGAAATGTAATTATACAGGCTTCTGCTACAGTCCTTAACCAGCCTAAGAAAGAGTGGGTTTTCTTCATATTCCCTTAGATAATTACTCTTCAGTCATCTAGATTTAGGCACTTATCATTTTTTGACATTTTTATGCCTAAGTATACATAAATGCAATTTTTCTTAGAACTCATTTTGTTGCAAAGTCCTTCTGAGAAGAGCACAGCTTCTTTTGAAATATTTCATGATGCTAAGTATTGACATAATGCAGTACAGCAATTGAGACAGCAAGATGTGTCTGTTAACTGTTTCAGACACTTATGCTTCATTTGCCACATATCTTTATGACACACTTCTCTTTAGTTAAAACAGCCCATGTCAATGAAGGAATCGTTTAACTAATCATTTTCACAGCATATAAAAAGGCACCATGACATACGAAGAACAAATCACTCCTTGTTGCACAGATAGATACCGTGCATTCACAGCTTGGAAACCAGTACTTGCAAAGTACAGTAAGAAATGGCAAATGAACTCCCAGCAGAGATTTGTAGAAGGAAACTGATAATGGCTAAAATGAGAGCATTACTGACTGGTAAATTACTAATAAAAAGAGAAAAGGTGTATGCTAATTTAAACATGAAATTTGGACAGATATTCATGGACTGGGAAATAAAATTTCAAGACCAAGAAATGTCTTCAAAGCCGAAAAGCAGTCTGAACAAAGTACTTTTAATTTTCTGGATAAATTACCTAAGGAGTCAAAGTTTAAAAAAAGATTAAAGTTAAGATGATATTTTAGGACAAAGTTAGGACTAAAAAGGGAGAGAGGAGAGAGAGAGGGAGAGGGAGAGGTGGGCATTATTGAGCCTGATGTTTAATGCTATACCAAGGTCAATTAATTTATAAACTAAATTTGTTTATTATTCAAATTTTAGAAACTAGAGGAGAAAAGGGTATTAAAAGTTTTATGATTGCTCAGTGAAATAAGTCAGGTTGTCAGAGACAAATACCATATCATCTCACCTATATGTGGAACCTAATCAATAAAACAAACCAAATGAGCAAAATAGAACCAGAGACACTGAAATACAGAACAAACTGACAGTAACCAGAGGGGAGGGGGGAGAGGGCTATCAGGGGAAAGAAGGGGAAGGGGTCATGTCAAGGAATTGTATAAAGATGTATGAAGGACACACAGACAAAAACAACGGGGGCGCAGGGATTGAAAGTGGAAGGGGAGGTGTGGGTAGGGCAGAGGAGAGTAAGGGGGGAAAAATGGGGACAACTGTAATTAGCAACAATAAAAAATTTTAAAAAAAGAAATAACTAACATTTCCGCTATAATTTTCATAAATAGTTTTCAATCTGGTTTTGGGCCTTGGTGCAATCCTAATAAAGGAGATAACAATTTCATTATTGAATGAGACTAACTTTCTTTTAGTCTGCCCAGTTATTTTGAGATTCATCCCATGTTGTAGCTGACATAACAAGATCTTTTAGTCAGTAAGTCTTTTAGTCGTGGCTTTATTTTTTCACAAATAATTGGTATAAGAGTATACTATTCACAATGCTATACAAATATATAATATTTGTAATATACAATATATAACAATATATTAGGACACATATTTTTAAAAAGTTGGACAACTTTATGAGTTTAGAGATCAGTATATACCTGTGAAATTATTATCACCACAATCTATGTCATAAACAGGATATCCTGCAGTCCTCATTTACAATCATAACCAGGGTTTTTCACTGTTATTAAAACAATTCAGCCCTGGCTGGTGTGGCTCAGTAGATGGAGCGCCAGCCTGCAAACCCAAGGGTCACTGGTTTGATTCCCAGTCAAGGCACACGCCTGGGTTGCGGGCCGGGTCCCCAGTAGGGGGCGCTTGAGAGGCAACCACACACTGATGTTTCTCTCCCTCTCTTTCTTCCTCCTTTCCCCTCTCTAAAAATAAATAAATAAATAAATCTTAAAAAAAATTTAAATAGCTAAATGCATCATATAGTCCCATGAAAACTACCATTCTGCCTTTTTTGGGGGAAAACTGGAAAGACAGTTTGTCAAATCTTGCTATTAAAATAATGCTCTCATTACCATCTACATAGACAAATCCTTCACCCAAATTTGGGGTTCTTACCTCAGCAAAGATTTTCAAAAATTAGGTTAATGTATCTAGGTGAATAGTCATGTCCATAATTCTTGGTACATATTTTCAAATTACTTCTCAAAAAGACTATATAAAATCACACACACACATACACACAACCTCACAAGAACTCAGACTTGGTACTTAGGGTTGCCTTAGGCTCTTCCTGAGTGCTTCAACTGTGATGTAAGTATAAGGAGACGTTGGCAGTCGTGTGCCACCATTGCAGGGACATGCTGCAGAGGGAAGGAGAGGAGGCAGGATCCTTAAAGCTTTCTATCGCCTGCTTCTGGCATTTTCTTGAGGCACCACTGCAGGCTCTCCTTGCCTCCCTTGAGAAAACTTCCCATGCTTCGATTAGATTTCTCCTTTAGATTCACCTCCACCCTTGACAAAGCTAGTTCAAATTTGGTATGTTACTTGTAATCAACTGTCCTAATGAATGTAACACTCAAGTAACAGAGTTTGCTGCTGAACAGTGAAAACCGTTCTGTTTCATATACTTTTCCCATCTCACAGTCATGTGGGAAGATGCTCTGCTTCCTCCTGGAAGGTTGTGCTGCTCTATCTGCAAACTCAAAGGGAAAATACTCAACCGGAAATTCCACAGGAAACAGAACAGAACTGAAGCCTTTTCTAGCATTTAACTGGAATTTATCTACCATGAACACGTGAGGCTGTCTCGATTTCTTCAGATATCCTTGTCTGCATAGGGTTATTTAAACCCAAATTGGACTTGTCTCTGGGTTACTATCAGTGATAATAAGAACTTGCAGTGCATGCCAATTATAAGAATTCACAAACACAGATAGGGGTGACCAAGGCATCCAACCAGAACTTTCTGTTTAGTTTCATTAGACCCAGACCTAATGAGAACAAAAATCATTAGCAATGAAAACATTGTAAGCTTGTTGAGTTTTTTGAATACTGATTGTCTCTGTAATGGAAATTGTGGTAAAAAAGAAAATAAATATTAAACTCAGTAAGGAATATATGAAAATAAAACAGACATATATGTAGATATGTGTATATATATATACTACAAAATAGAAAAGTAAATTGGCATACTATCACCAGAAGTATGATTTCCTTTTAAATGTGCTTGTTTTATAGAAGCCACTAACTGCAGAAACCATTTTGATTTAGTATCATCAATAATATGAACACCTTAATAATGTCACTACATTTACAAAGTGACATACTTGATGAAATGACACTATCACAAGATATTTATTTAAAGAAGGTCTCCCTTCAACTTTGGTAGACCACAAAGTTGTAAATGCAACATTCCAAGCGCAGTTAAATTTCAAAATATCGATCAATATATCTTAGTATCTTGTTGAAGATTTCTATTGTTAAAAACTACACATCCTACATTTGACTTTACCCTCTAATATAGTAAGAAGGGTATCCAAAATTACATTTTTTAGCAGTCTAGTGGTGTACCCCAGAGGACAAATATTAACATACGCATGAAATTTTAACTTTATTTCCTTGGTTAATTTTAGGTTAACAGCTCATCACTTCCCATTAAGGGCAGACTTCCGACAACCTCATGTGTACCATCATGGCGAAATGAAAAGGATTAAGAAATAAGTGTGTGCCAGGGCAGAGAATGTCCAAAGTTTTCCTGCACCTGATAGACATGGAAATAATCACTCTTATTTTAAACTCGATAAGAAAGGAAGCCAATAAATGTCTCCTTGTATTTCTCTCCTATTGTATTGAAGATGGTTGGTCCTTTGTTCTATTTGTTTGTTCGGTTTGGACCCTGGCATGGGAAGACTTGTCACGCTGCCTGCTTGCCTGCTGGGCTCTCCACCTCGGCTCCCTACTCAGATTGGAGACAGATGTTTCAAGCCACCTGCTTTGAGGTGTTCAAACTTCGACGTGCACATCCTTGAAGGGATATGATGGCATATGAATTACATTACGGTGGATAGGTGAGTTTGCATAGAATTTTGAGGAATGAACACTTCCCCTTAATGTTATGTTAAATGATCAAACTAAGAAAACATGTCAGCCTTCCTAAGGCTATTTTGACTTATATCCCCAGCCCACTGGGAAACCACATTCTCTCTTCTCTGTTGTGGGAGGCATTTTGGTTAAAAAAAATGTAAAAGGACTCCATCAATCACAAAAGTGTAATTTAACTTACTTCAAGCAGATAGGAAATTACAGGGCCCTTCCTTCATGTTTCAACTTCAAACTTGGAATTCATTTGGGGATTCCCTGGGGACTCGACTCTTGAGAAAGAGCCATCAGTCAACAAACACCACAGGCCTCTTGTCATCCTTGTCATCCTTTTGTCCCTCTTAACACCCCCCCCGGCCCCCTGCATCACACACACATACACACACACACACACGTGCGCGCGCGCCACAAGGCCAGAAGACCACATTCTAACCTCCACCTTTGAGTACAACTTTGAAAATATGCAAAATCTTAGTTTCAACATCACAAATGAGGTTTTACAAATGGATTCTGAATATCCCAAATGCATTTGAAACTGTCTTTTGTGATGTGTACTGAGTTAGCAAACAGTTCACAATTAGTTTCTAATTATTTATTAGTTCATTTAATTTTTGTCACCAATGAAAATAGAAAGATAGAGATAAAGAAAACGTTGAATACATGTGTATCTATGCCTTCATATGTTTTCTCTCAGTTAAAAAGTTTTGAAAGACAAGGGACAGTTTTCATTTCAACTTTTTATCCCAACATTTTCCAGTGGTACCCAATGAATGTTTCTTTAAATTCTGTTGCTGAAGTATCACTTTTCCAAACCAGACTTTCTCACATGGAAATAAGCACATTCAGTGTTTCCATCTAAAATAAGGGCGGCACCCTGGTTGGTGTTGCTCAGTGGATTGAGTGCCAGCCTGCGAACCAAAGGGTTGCCGGTTCGATTCCCAGTCAGGGCACATGCCTGGGTTGTGGGCTAGGTCCCCAGGGGGTGGGGCGCGTGAGAGGTAACTACATTGATGTTTCTCTCCCTCTCTTTCTCCTTCCCTTGCCCTCTGTCTAAAAATAAGAACCTTAAAAGAATAAAATAAAATAAAATAAAATAAGGGTGGCAATAGTCATGAACATATTGAATGCAGACGTTTCCAAGAGCTTTTACATCATAAAAGTCCCATCTCTGCTCAACACGTATAATGTTATATAAAAATGGTGCTCCGCCGAATGAGAAAAAGCTGGATAAGGTAGAAAACCATGTTCTTCCGGAGCCAATCAGACAGCTGCAGCCACAAGGCAACAAGGCGAGCTGAGCCACTAAGGATGACAATCCTCTGCCAGAAAAAGTGTGGACACGTGGACCATTTTTACTCTGATAGAACACCAGAGGAAGAGAAAGCCTAGCTAAGCAGGTAAAAGAAAATAGCTAAAATTATTTCAAAGTTGGGTGCGGGCTGGCCTGCTCCTTCAGAATCTTTGGAGGTGCAGACTGAAGTAGCTTGCACTCATTCCGCGGTTCTTTGCGCACGGCCTCTATTGGTCTTGGGTCCTTGCAAGAAAGATCGGGGGTAGGCCAGGAGATGAGAGCAACCCAACCCCATCCCTCCTGCTTTATAGACTCTTCTCTCCAACGAAGCAAAAGATTTAAGCCATGAATAAAACTGTTAGAAACTCTACTATCACTAGATCTAGGCAAAGGTGTGCTTTTTGGGGTGAGCAGCATGGAAGCAAAAATGATCTACCCCTGGGAGAGGGAGAGAATATTCTCTTGGGTCCAGGGCCCTGCACTGAAACTGAACAGTGGTCTGGTACCCCTGGGGGAGGGGCAGTATGTAAGGTCTGCTGAGAGCCAAGAATGGGACAGAGACACTGAGAAATGGCCTTCATTCCGGGCACCACACTAAGTACCGGGTCGCGGCAGCCCATCCCCGGGTGCTCTGCGGGTTGCTGTAGCAACAATAAAACCTAAAACCAGCCTATGATGAAATGCAGTGACTTAAACGCCCATATTCACTGTGTGTCAGAAAAAGAGCTGTGTCCATTTCCTGGATTAAATGTGGTTTCTTCATCCTCTATTGTTCTTCCATATACAAAGTCCAACATTCACACTCACACACACCAAGAGAGATGGACAAAAAAGCAAACAAAATATACCCAGTGTCGTGAGACAAAGCCACGGATATATAACAGACGCAGAGGTGAACTCCCCATCGGAACTACCAGACAAGGACTTAAAATAACTCTGACTGATAAACGGAAAAACTCTGCTGGATAGATTCATCTGCATTTTAAAGGTAAAGGTGGACAACTCGCATGAACATGGGGAATGTCAGCAGTCATGGAAACTTTTTTTGTATTGTTGTTCAAGCACAGTTTTCTACCTTTTCCCCCCACCCCACCCCCACCACCCTAGCCCTCCCCACCTCCCTCCCCAGTTTCCACCCCCGCCTCCGTTATTGTTCATGTGTCCTTTATAATTGTTCCTGTAAACACTTCACTCTTTTCCCCCAATTTCCCCTCCCATGGAAACTATAAGAGTCGAAAAGAAATACTGGAAATCAGTCATAATCAATGAAAACTGTTAATGTAGCAATAGCAAAATTATTCTATTCTAAATTAAAATAACATTAAATTACAAAGCTAATAGCACAACTTTTTTTTTTTAATCCTCACCTGAGGACATTTTTTCACTGCTTTCAGAGAGAGAAAAAGGGAGAGAGAGAAATATCGATGTTAGAAACATCGATTGGCTGCCTCCTGTATGCGCCTAGACCGAGGATTAGACACGCAACCCAGGTATGTGCCTGATTGGGAATCAAACCTATAACCCTTTAGCTACAGGACGATGCTCCAACCAACTGGGCCGCATCAGCCAGGGCTAATAGCACTATTTTAATATGAAACATAATTTAAATTACTATGCATGTTAATCTTGGGAAGTTGTTTTTGAATGTTCACACATGAATATCCCATCTTTGATGGAACGCGTGATATCAAACTCCATATGTGATAAGTGCTTTACGTTTGTAGCTGCCTGCGTGATAGGTGTCGTGTCCCTATCCTGCCCCATCCCGTCATACAGACAGAAAATTGAGACTAAAAAAATGCCAGTTATAACTACAAGGTTACACGGCGTCTAAGTGTACATTTCTCAGATTCCAAAGTCTTTGTTCTTTATATTGTATCTCTATTCCTCTCATACTAGAAAGTAAAATAAATGCATCTACTACCACAAATAGTCCATTTTCATGGAGAAAGAGAGCCATTCCAATTGTCACATTCTCTGCTATACATCTAGAAAATGAAACATGAGGTGGGCTTCCCGGTGAATGGGAGACTGTCTCAAAAAATGCAAACTTATGAGGCATATTTCTTTTACTGCTGCCGAAGCCAGTTGGGTCTACCTCTTTTGTCATATTTTCAATATATAATTCCTGTTCAAACTTCCCTTCCATTTTACAAAATCACTTCAAATTTCATTGATATTCTTACAAGGGAACAAAAGAGAAGTAGATCATTTCAGACATTCTAAAGTCAGACCCTTTTGTAGAGCGGTGTGAATAGATTTCACTACAATGTATGAGGGCCCTGCTTGTTCGTCCCTCTTTTCACCATTTCTGGAGTCGTGGGTGGGTCCGAATTATCAGGAAGGGAAAACGGAATCTCAGCATAAAAATGCAAGTCATAATAAGCGAAGGCAATAAACAAAGCTAATGATCCCACCTGTAACTATCACTGATTTCTCATTTCAGAAACGGAGGAGAAAGTTAGTGGGCTCCTGAATATAAATGATGGTTAAACGCTTGCTAAACAGATTCAACTTGCTCTAATTGTTCGCATCTTTGATGGGTTATTATTTTTGCTGTTGTTTGTGTTTGGGTTCTTTCTTCAGTGCAGGTGTTACTCAGACTATGAGTGATGTAAAGCTTCTGTTAACGATCACATGCCTTGCTCTCTGTGAACTCTGAACCACACAATTTGTGTGCCGCTCAAGCAAGACTCACTCAGGACCTAGGCAAACATTCTTCAGACCCAGCACCACTCATGTGTGATTCTGCCATGGTTTATTGAGCATCTGTAAACTTAATATGCATCAGACCTGGGGAAGTCAATCTACAGTAGCCAACAAAAATTGTTCAACTGTATTAATCATTAGAAATCCTAAATATTGTTATAGATTCTTCTTTGCTTTGAAGCTTATTATTCTTCCGCACAACCCACAGGTCCCATTAGAATCATAAAGCATATGCAGGAGTAATTACCAATGAACAGGGAAATGGGATCGTGACAAAAGGCTGCCAGAATCACAAGGGTGACAAATGTGGGGACAGATTAGAATTGCAAAATTCCCATTGCAATAAAATAAGGGAAACAAAAAGCCTTATTTAGCTTCAACGGTATGCATTATCTGATATATATTTTTAAATCTTCAAGAAAGTTCCACTCCATCATTGCAGGTTCGTGCAATCCAACAAATCAAATGGGAACTATGACCAGTCCTTTCAGAATGAACACGATAGGACACGATATTTCAGTATTGCAGCTACCTTCAGGAAAGAAATAAGCAGGTAGTTTTCAGGATTATTAGGGAATAATCTGCTTTCTGCTTTTTTTCCCTACTCTTTTACACACACGCATGATCAGAAAACCAACACAGAAGCAATGGGGAAAATGAATAGAAAACAGAGAAGTGTTGATAAACACCAGAGAGTCTTTCATTTTAGCCTACCAAAAAAAAAAAAATCAACTGTTTACTTTTTTTCCAACCCTCACCAGGGATATGTTTATTGGTTTTAAAGAAATAGAAAGGGAGGGAGAAGAAAGAGACAGAGAGAGACATAGAGAGAAGCACAGATCGGTTGCCTCTGTTATGCGCCCTGACCAGGGATCGAACACACAACCTAGGTATCTGTCCTGCCTAGGAATCAAACACTCAACCTTTTGATGTATGGAACAAAGCTCCAACCACCTGAGCTACCCAGCCTGGGCCCAATCAATTCTTTAAACATGTAGATGGGATTAAGAGGAATCAGAACCTTGTAATTCAGTGCGGTGGAGGAGCCAATGAAGTAGACCAGGCTTAATTCCTCCAACTGGTGATAGTGGCCAGTGGTTGGTCTTTCTCTCTTCCCTCTCTCTGTTAGCTAATTTAAATCTTCTACAAGAGGAGAGTTCCTCGCATGGTGGGGTGGGGTTTTGGGGGGCGAGGAAGGAAAATTTGGAGGTTTTCCTGCAGACGAATCTACTTCTAAACATCCCATTTAACTTTAGATTTATTATTTTAAAAAAATTGAAGGGAGCAGGGACAATTTATAAAACCAAGCCCCAGTCACTCCCGTTGACTGTGAACTGAACAGATAAGATGCCCATTGACTTAGTTTGGGGAATAATTGTATGTGGATTTAAGAAATGACTGCTACAAATTGTTGTTTCATCTGACAGTGGAGTGCAGAAGATGGGAATAAAAATAAGAGCCATTCCAAAGAAATGTTTTATGCCAAAATGCTAATGCAGAAGGTTTCTGAAACTGGAGATGTAAGAGAATACTAAGCGTGGATTCTAGGCCATCCTTAAACAATCTGGAGCCAAAGAACTGTGTTCAGAGATAAATTTATTCTGTGTTCAATGTTTCTTGACCTACTTCTCATAGGGAAAACTCTGCCTGAAAACTAAAAGGCACTCATTTTTCACTTTCACTTGAAATTTACCTTAAGAAAACCACGTGAATTTGCACAAAAAATATGCCTTCTTAGGTCTGTGTAAAAGAGATTCAAGAGAGTTTGGGGTGAAATATTTTAGAAGGTATACAGTACAAAAATATAAAAACAAATAAAGCACGAAAGGATCATTCATGAAATGCAGTGAAGTCCTAAATGAGGGAGTAATTGGAGCTATACTAAAGAATATGGGCAAGGGGGTGAGGAAACCGGGATCCTTCTATGAGGGGAATGTGAGAATGGGAACTTAGGTTTGTTGAGGATGTACTAGATGCACACTGCTGTATTCTGCATTTAAGCCTCACAAATAGCCTGTGGATTAATTGTTTTTTCCTCTTTTATAGATGGGAAACCTGAAGCAAAATGGTTTATTAGTTGCCTGGGATCACAGTGCACATGTGAAGGAATCACAGAATTAATTAAGGATTTCTACCTCCCTAAGAGTCCAATCATCAGAAACACACACACACACACACACAGAGAGCGTTTCCTGAGACTATACTCATGGTCTTAAATTCCATCCTAGGCAGGTACAGTTCCCCATTGCCTTAGGGTGGTTCTGAAATGCAGAACTTTTGGGTAAAACTAACTCTTGACACCACTAACAGAGGGAAATGTTTTTTGAGTATAAGTAGACCATGACTCTGGCTTAAACAGGCCTAAAAGAACACTGGGTAGAAGATGCCACCAGCTCTCATTGCCCGCCAAGATGCAGAGGGGGAAGCTGAGAGCCATGCAGACAAGTGAGGGCTGGAAGCTCCGTGGAGAGGGCTCTGAACATCCTCTCCATACTCTTTCCAACTCATTTAAAGAGAAGACGAAGGTGGCCATGTGCCCTCAAAGAGTGGGAGTCTGAGAGCACAGAAGGGTGCCTGAGCTGTTTTGCAGTAGCGCCCCAGCAAACGGGCTGGGCACATGGGGAGCCTCACAGAGGTCGGAACAGCTCAACAAGTATATGATGAGCAGCGAACAGACAGGGTCCGGCAGAAGTAACGCCTGCTTGAGGAGTGTGGTTGGTAGGGTAATAATATGGGTGCAATCATTTGTAGTTTTAATTTGAACATCTCACCTAAAATGTCCTATGGTGCGCTTGAGTGTGATACTGTTATGTTACAGAATGGCATGCTTATGATTCTGTAATACAAATTTTTTTTGTAATGAAACGGGGATGTTTTTTGTGCCAGACACTGCATATTGGGGCTTGAGGAGATCATGGAAGGGAGGAGGAACACGTGGAAGTCTTTCAAGGGTGTGGCAACCAGGACGGAGGGATCCCAGAGCCAGGAAGGCAGAATGGGCTTCTCAGCAAGGGAGGGATACAGACACTTGCTGAACTCAGCAGATGCCCCCAAAGGACCAAGCTAGGACCCGGGACCAGAAGCAGAAGCCTGCCCATATAGGAAGCCAAGTAACACCCTTGGAGCAGTGTCATCCTGCAGAGAGAGGAGGGTCCCAACAAATCCCGAATGTGACTGGAAAACCTGAGAAGTCACTGAATTTTATTAACATTTCCTCAGAAAGGCACACACTGTCCCTTCTTATTCATAGGGGCTATGATTCACGACTCCCCAGTAGATGCTTAAAACCGTGGATAGTACCAAACCCTATATATACTACATTTTCTTTTTCCTACACGTACATAACTAATACAACTTAACTCATAAATTAGGCACAGTAAGAGATTAGCAACAATAACTCATAATAAAATAGGACAATTATAACAATATACCATAATGAAAGTTATGTGACTATGGCATTTTTAAGTAAAACAAGGTTTACTTGAACACAAGCAGTATATATTTTGACAGTCAATCTGATAACGGAGGACCTTGGATACACTGCAAAACGGATGATTCATGCTCCAAGCAGGCGGGAGCCAGAGGGCGTGCGATTTCATCACACTACTGAGAACAGTGTGCAATTTTAACCTTATGAATTGCTTATTTCTGGAATTTTCCATTTAATATTTTCAGAAACCATGGAAAGTGAAACTGAGGATAACAGGGGACTTCTGTGGTAAGGAACCTGCTAAATTAAGATAAATGAGGGTACAAGGCGCAGATTTAATTCAGTTAGAGAAAAATTAATACAGTGGCGTTTCCGGCCCCCTTAAATCTGTGTGATGGTGCAATTTTTACCCACTACAGATATATCATTCAGTGAGAAAGCATTGTTCCCAAAGCTTCCCTGTGAGAAATACAAATGTGTGCCCCCCCCCCAAGATTCATGATTTTGACAAATAGCTGCACTAAAGACTATAATTCAGAACAGGTTTTGAATTTTATAATGACTACTAGTACTATCAACATTTAGAAATAATAAACCCTGACTAGTGTGGCTCAGTGGGTTGGGAGTCATCCAGTGAACTGAGAGGTCACCGGTTTGATTCCCGGTTGGGGCACATGCCTGGGTTGTGGGCCAGGTCCCCATTTGGGGGCGTGCAAGAGGCAACCACACATTGATGTTTCTCTCCCTTTCTCCCTGCCTTCCCTTCTCTCTGAAAAATAACTAAATAACATCTTTTATGAAAGGAAATAATAAAACTGAGGCTCAGAGTGGTTTGATCCGACCTGTGCATTGGCCAGGGTAACAACATTCAGTAGCTGATTAAGGGCTCAAAATTTTCCCCCTGATTATAAATTTCTATGCTCTGTCCTCTCTTTGCCCATACACTTCCTGACACCTAGTTTGTGCTCAATACATTTTAAACTGGATAAAATAATGAATAAAAAGATGTATTCCTTTAGTGTTCAGCAAACGGCTGAGCAACAGGTAGTTATACTTATATATCATATAGTATTCAGCCCAACTGTGCAAAGTAAAATAAAGGAGGGGATATTTAATTGTACTGGGTACCCACAAATTTCTAGACTGAGCTCAGTTTTTCATGCACTTTAAATTTTTATTGTTTTTCTTTTTTTTTATTGTTGTTCAACTCTAGTTGTCCCCATTAATCCTTGTGTTTATCCACATTACACATGAAGAAATGGAGAGAGAAGATAAATAGTTTGTGAAGGTAATGGTAATACTGCATATAATTTATGTATTTAGTATGTGCCCTTTATAAACACGTTAAATAGACTGACACATTGAATTCTCACAACAACCCTACGAGGTCGGTATTTCCATGGACTCCACTATACAGATGGGAAACCAAAGCTTACTGAAGCTAAGTAACTGCTCAAGGTCACACAGCCACTTGGCAATAGATAGGCACAGATTTAAACCCATGCTCCTGCAACTCCATTATTAAACCAAGAACTTGTGCGGACTAGTTGCTGGTCTGGGATTTGATGATGAGAGACGAAACAGCGACCGGATAATAACACATACTGTCTGAGCGGAGCATTATTGATGTACCTGGGTTTTAAAAACATTTCCTGCATTTTCAGCTGTATTTGATTCCACTTGTACTCTTCTGTCTATTCGTGCCACTTTAAACCTTGGTGCCTCCCTTCTCTCTGACCCAAATACTTAAAACAGGTCACACGTTTAAATATGGCAACGCCTCTGGCCCTGCAAATGATGGGCAGTGAAATCTGTTTGTACTACTTGTGATTTTGTAAAAAGTTTATCCACACCTAGTTTTAGATTTCTAGGCTTGACAGGATATCACAAATTTAAAAATCACATTCTATTAGTATAGATCTTTATCTTTTGAAATGACTGTTTTCTGAAAAGGGAAGGAGTATCTTTTTTTTTCTTATTTAAAAATCAATTACCAGGAAGTAACAATGATTAAAATCTTTAAAACAAGATATTCAAATATACGTATAAAAAAATAAAGCCAGTACAAACACTGCTTTCCTACAAAATGCCCTCAGAATTCCCTGCTTCCCCGATAGTCCCAGCATCCCAAAGTTATTGGCAGTGAATGAAAGTAGAAAGGAAATGAAATCTGCAATTCTCTATGGATTCCATTCCAAAATAAATCAGGAATATTCTTATGAAGCACTATGGGGACTGATTTTGAAGAAGGTTCTTAGTTTATCATTTTCGTAATTTATAATTTACTTCCTTCCAAAAGTGATTTCAGATTACTATTCTGCGTCACCCAAGGGTCTATAGAATTTCATAAAATTAGAAATGCTCATGTATACTTATTAACCTAAATTTGCATATTCATACAGTATTTCTCATCATGAAACATAATGCTTCAGAGGATTAATTCAATTTTATATAGTTATGACTGTATACACAGATTATATATATACATATACATACACATATAGATTAAGATTTGTATGTTTATTCTTTTGAGGGGGCAGGCAAACAAAAGCCTCATTTGGTGGCATCAGTTTCATGCCTTTATATTTGTATTTACCAGCAGTGTTGGCAAAACTGAAGGAAAACTTCTGTTCCTAGAGCCTTTCTGTCTTAGTGACTGTGATACAATCATGTTTTACAAATATCCAGCATTACAGCACAGCAGAACTCAACAGTGAAGATTGTTTAGAAAAGGAAAGCTTGGAAAATGAGTAGGAGTTGGCAAAGGACTCCAGGGAATACAGTTACCACAGTCTTAGGATAGCAAATGGGAGGAGGGAGCGGCTGGACGAAAAGTATTGACGGAGCAGGAAAGGCAGAATGCACAGCCGACCATGTGGCTGTGGTGATTCCAATCACTGGAAATTGAAACTCTCTCTCAAGCTTGTGCTCTGCCTTCTGGTGCTCCAGGGGTAGCTTATTCACCCAATCTGCTGTGGTAGCTATATGGATTCCTTGAACTCCAGGTGTAAAGTTCACTGGGGTAGACCCAGACTTCACAGTCAAACCATGGAAGACTTGCATTGCGTTCCATTGAGCTTATTGTGTCAAGTCTGCCAAATGGCACTTCAGAAACATAGGCATTCTCTGCTCAGTCTGAACATGAAAAAGGTTTGTACCACAATATTTCAGGATTCCTTTCTGTTGTGCTACTTCTAAAACTGGTACAGAGATTTCACTGAAAATTGGGACCCTAATTTATTACTGTTATCATTCTGTGTTTACTTGGGACTGTATTTGCCCCACCCCTCCACCGCCACCATAAACACTCAATGACCCTCACACACGTCTCACCTAAAATCTACTTCAGTTTCTCAAAAGATTCTACTTTTCCTCAGATATGGAGTCTACTGAGGGGCGTGCCACTTCTTCAGACGACAGTACTAATTAATGGTGGGAATGTTGAGATTTATAAAAGTCCAAAATGGAGAAAGAAAGGTGATATTAAGTTCAATACTCTGGGAATGAAACAGGAAAAGATAATGAAAGTACCAATAAGAGATAGGTAGGGCAGGTTTAAGGTGCCTGTCAGTCCCTTGGTAGACTGCCTCCTTTTGCTCTAAATACTAGACATGCCTAAATAGGCTACCTCCCTCCAGAGAACAGGCCGGAACTGGCCACTATGAAGTATTATGAAAGTGAATTTTTAGAAGGCTATTATTACCGGTTCACCAAATGCAAAACTAAAAAAATGTATTTTTATAATTGTCAATATTAATACAAAGCAACAAGCTCTATGAACTTGGATGCTTCTATTAAGTTCACATAGACTTGAACCGAACCAATCCTTTCTTTCATTTTTTCTGTAACCAAGTATGCTAATTTCATTCAATAGGCTCAGTTCTCAAATTGGCCCAATGAAAAGATTCCAAAATATTTACAAAGACATCTATCTTTAAAATGTCATCTTCACCTTTTAAAGTCAAAACTAAGATAGAAATTGGAAAGTATGTATTTAAAGGGAGCTTTCAAGAATGAAGCAGGGGGCATCACACTTCCTGATTTCAAACTATACTGTGAAGCTATAGTCATCAAAACAGTATGATACTGGCATATGAAGAGATAAACAGACCAATGGTCCAAAATTGAGAGCTCAAAAATACACCGAGCATATATGGTTCACTGATATTTGACAAGGAGGCTAAGAATTGTCAGTGAAGAAAACAGTCTCTTCAATAAATATGCTGCGACAACTGGATATGCACATGTAAAAGAATGAAATTGCACATATACCTTACAGTACTCACAAAAATTAACTCAAAATGGATTAAAAACTTAAATGGAAAGCCTGAAACCATACAACTCTGAAAAGAAAACATAGGAATAAAGCTCTTTGACATGGGTTTTGGTAATGAAATTTTTGATACAACACTTAAAGCACAAGAAACAAAATAGAAAATGAACATTTAGGATTTCATCAAACTAAAAACCTATTCTACAGCAAAAGGAACCATCAACAAAATGAAAATACAACATACAGAATAGGAAACATATTTGCAAACCATATATCTGCTATGGGGCTTATATCCAAAAAAAGATGAAGAACTCATACAATTTAATGGCAAAAAAAAAAAAAAAAAGTTAAGAATTGGCAAAGGATGTGAGTAGACATTTTTCCAAAGAAGTCCAAAAGGTACATGAAAACATGTACAAGAGCAGTGGTTATTAGGAAAATACAAATTAAAACAATGAGATATCACCACACACCTGCCCAAAGGGTTATCATCAAAAAAGTGACAGGTACATGCCGATGTGGACATGGAGAAAGGGAACCCTTGTGCACTGTTGGTGGGATTGCAAGTTGGTACAGCTGCTATGTAGGGCTCTCAAAAAATCAAAAATAGACCTACAATATAATCCAGCAATTCCACTTCTGGGTATTTACCTTAAGTAAACAATAAAAAATAAAACTAACTTGAAAAGATATCAGCACCTCCACATGCATAGCAGCACAATTTACAATAGCCATTATACGGAAAGAACCTAAATGCCCATCAATGAATGATTGGATAAAGAAGATGTGGTGTATATATATAATGTAATATTATTCAGCCATAAAAAATGAGGAAACTTTCCATTTGCTACAACTTGAATGGGTGTTAAAAGCATCCTGCTAGATGAAATAAGTCACAGAAAGACAAATATTGTATGATCTCATTTATGCATGGAAGCTAAAGAACAAAACCGAAAAAGCAAACTCCTAAAACAGAGATCGGACTTGTGGTTACGAGAGGTAGGGGGCGTGCGGGAAAGGGGAAACAGAGGAAGGTAATGAACAGATGCAAACCTCCAGTTAACATGGTGAGTACGTACTAGGGGTGTAGTGGACAATGTGATGACTGTCGCTTATACTGCTGTAAGATATTTAGGAAAGTTGTTAAGAAAATAAATTTTGAGAGTTATCATCACGAGAATTGTTTTCCCTTTTCTTTCCTTCTTTCATTCCTTTTTATTATATCGACATGAGAAGATGGATGTTAGCTGAACCTCCCGTGGTAATCATCCCATAATACACGGAAATCGGACCACCATGCTGTACACCTTAGATTATACCGTAATGTTTGTCAATTTTTTAAATAAAACTGGAAAAAATAAATATTACATTGTTACAACAGATATTAAGCTCAAGAAACCAGAACTGCACAGTGCCAGAATCTTACTGATAAATACCAATAAACAGAATACCAATACCCAAAAGAAGCTTAGGTGCCTTTAACATTTTTAATAAATTGAAGGTGGCATTGAAAACAAAAGTGGCTTTCTCTTTTAAGAGACTTTCCTTTCTTATATGAATCAGCTTAGATTTTACATTTTTAAAAGAATGTATTTATTTATTTTTAGAGGGAGAGGAAGGGAGGGAGAAAGAAAGGGAGAGAAACATCAATGTGTGGTTTCCTTTCACGTGCCCCCTACGGGGGACCTGGCCCACTCCCCAGGCATGTGCCCTGACTTGGAATCCAGCCAGCGACCCTTTGGTTTGCAGGCCGGCACTCAATTCACTGAGCCACACCACCCAGGGCTTAGATTTTACATTTTTAAAGCACTGATAACATTCCTAAACTTAAAGCTACACAAGAGAGTGAATACTCATTCTATCAAATCTCTGTTGTGTCTACCCAATAACTCTTCAGTGAGTTGAGGCCAACGTTTGATAAAAAGAAAATTTAAATAGATATTTGTTAATAATAACAATCTTTTCATGTGACACATATTGAATAAGTCCTCTATGTTATCTTGCCTTTTCAGAATTGTCTAGACAACATTTATAAGTTATTAAGTCAGGAAATAAAAAAGGTCTTAAGTGCCCTAGGCGGTAGGAAAGTGGTAAGCATGGGGTAGGGATAGGGGTAGAGCTGGGGCTGGGGCAATATCTCTACCAAAAAAGGAACGAGAAAATAAGGCTGACAAAAATGCACACAGAATAAATGACATTATCAAATATTCTGAGAAGTATGCACTTGATTTTGCTTCATCACTATTTTATTTTGAGCAATCCTGTTCAACGACTGTCAACTAAACAATCTCTATCCTCTTTGAGCAGAAATCAAGGGCAACAGCGATGCCCGAATGATTTCAATCTCTGGGCTTCAAGGGGACAGATGATAGGGACTGGAAGCAAATCAGTCTTTCACTGGGTGATTCAGCCTATACAACCCAGGACAAAGGTTGATTAGAATGGCAAACTGTGAAAAGCCACCAAAAAGAAGACATAAGGATGAGGGAGGAAGTATCAGACTCATGAATTTTAGCATTCATAACAAGATAAAATGAATATGTTTTATCAGTTCATGTGGAGCCAGGCATGTAGTCATTTAGAAGTCTAAAAGGGGCAAGAAGAAAGTCATAATAGAACATTCTTTAGGAACTGTTTGAGATACATACAGATGTCAAGTCTACTCCTATTTCTAGGCTCTCCTCAGAATTGTTTTCAAATATTAATTCAAAAGCAAAACCGTGTTGGAATACTGAAGTCCTCACCACCCTAAATCTTCCAGAAATCCATTTATGCCTTCTAAAGTAAGCAATGCATTCTTCCTTTGCATTCTTTAAAGTATTTAATTGCTCACTAATGTTTACATTTGCATATGACTCCCTTTAAAAGCTAGATAACATGCCCCTATTATGCAGGTATCTTTAGATCCTTCGCCATCTCAATTGACTTATTTAGAACACAACTGAAGGATAGTTTCACTTAATGATTGTAATTACTTTGATAGACTCTATATGGAAAATAAAGTCATTTTCTATTTTAAATAACCTTTAAAACTATTCTACCTATGTGACTACACTGCCAAGAAGTCGGATCATCTCTTTTCCAGTGATAGGAGGGCTTTTCGGAAATGTATATTTGGAGGTTGAGAATTTCATCTTGTTTTAATGCAAAAAAATTAGGGGAAATAAATCTTAATTCAAAGTAGAAATTGTCTTAACGGCACTTTAAATGTGAACATCGTAGTGTAAAACATTGTGCTCCAAAGTTACAGGTAAAGCAATATTTCCAAACTGTTTTTCCCTAAAACACTATTAATAATCATGAAGTGCTAGATTAAACAAAGCAAAATAGGTTACTACATCTCATCTCCAAATTTCTCAGAAACTTCAGCATGTAAATGGCTATTGCTAAAATCTCAAAGGGGGTTATAACCTGCAATTTCTTCCTAAACATGCAGGGTGGGGCAAAAGTTGTTTTACACTTGTTTGTATGGAAAATAATGCAATAATAAATAATAATACAAGAATGAACTCTGCATTTTGCATACTCACAACTGTAAACCTACTTTTGCCCTTCCCTGTATTTGACCAGGGATTTTTTTTTTTTTTCTCCCTAGAAATAACTTCAAATGCTAGGCTCAGTTTTTCTTAAATAGTTTAAATTACACTGAAGTAAATTTATTCTTCCCATAAATACATACTGAGAATATGAAAATATTTAACTAATTAATGAGGACACTGTCAGAGAATTAAAACTATTTTAAAAGAAAATTCAAGGGACTAAACATATGTAATCACGGAAAGAACGTAGAGCTCCTTTGCTTACAATAGGGTTACATTCAATTAACCATCATAAATCGAAAACAGCGTAAGGTGGAAATGCATTTAATACACGTAACCTACTGAACATTATAGCTTAGCCTAAATGTGCTCAGAACTGTTTCATCCACTTACAGTTGGACAAAATCATCTAACACAATATACATACTGCAGAATATTATTTTTTAAACCCTCACAATCACATGGCTGACCGGGAGCCGCAACTCATTGTTACTGCCCAGCCTCACTAGAGTATTGTACTGCATATTACCAGCCTGGGAAAAGATCAGCATTCAAACATCGAAGTACAGTTTCTACTTAATGCGTATTGCCTTCATATGATCGTAAAGTCAAAAATAGTGAGCTGAACCATCATTAAGTCGGGGTTGTCTGTATATTGGAATAAGGTTGCTAAATTACATGCAGAACTGGTTACCATTTTAAAGTGTAATAAAATAATACCCTTCAACAATGTTTGTTGTACTAGAAAAACAATTATCTGTCTCTCTGGTGGACAAAAATCTATGTTTACATAAAACTCCACAGAATCTGAGCCCTAATAAATAGTAAATACAACGTGCAACAAAGATGCATTCCCAAAGGAAATTAAATAATTTCTGAGCAGGCCTTTTAGAAAACGCTTCAGTATGACATTAACTATATGGTATTAAATATAGGTATATGTATATAAAATATAAATATTTATAGTCTTTAAGAAAAAGCGTTGCCCTAACAATTGAGAAAACATCATTCTATGTCATGGCCACTGGTCACAATAGATCCTGCTCCTCTGGTTATCGTGAAAACCACTTAAACGGTGATTATCTGCTAAAGGAAATTCCTAAGTTAAAATACACAAAGGCCAATTTACTCCTGAACTTTAAGCCCTCAGGATCAAGGAATATGAAAATACTGCTAAGTCTATTTGATGAAGAAAAATATTGAATTAAGTCAACGAGTTATTAAATGAAATTTATCTTGAGGAAACTGCAGAAGGTAATCCAGTGGATAGATGGCATAATCAGATAATGTGTTTAGAAGGTACCCTAGCTGGAGTATGAAAAACTGAATCATAAGGGGAGGCGGCAGTTGATAATCAGTTTTAAGACAATTGCATTAATCCATGCAGCAACTGATTGTGGCTTAAACCATGGTATGTCAGAGCAGTGAAGGAGAGGGAAGACCCAAAAATGACACCGAAAAACTTGAGAAATTGGCCCTGGCTGGTGTGGCTCAGTGGACTGAGTACTGGCCTGCGAAGCAAGGGGTCGCTGGTTCAATTTGCACTCAGGGCACATGCCTGGGTTGAGAGCCAGGTCCCCAGTAGGGGACGCGCGAGAGGCAACTACACATTGATGTTTCCCTCTTTCTCCCTCCCTTCCCCTCTAAAAATAAATAAATAAAATCTTTAAAAAACGAAAAACTTGCAAAATTGAATAGGTAATGTTGCCTTTCAGTGATGAAAAGATGGTGGAAAAAACATTTGAATGGCAGTTGCTGAGTTTGAGTAAACTGATATTGGAATAACTATGTGACCTTAGTGGGTATAACTGATAGGCAGGGACATTTGGGTCTATTGTTCAAGAGAAAGATTTTAGTTGGTGACAAAGATTTGGGTGTCATCATTAGAAGTTGTTCTTGCTATACGTTTGGATGTGATCAAGAAAAATATGTTGATTGAGAGTTAAGGTTGAAACTCAACATGAAAAGCAATTCACAAAGTGAGAGGAGCACAGCAGAAAATTAATGAAGGCAATGGAGAGACCTAGGAGGAAAACTAGAATAGTAGAACATTCCAGAAGCCAAGAAAGAAAAGTTTTCCATTAGGAGGGAATGATCAACAGTCAAAGCTACCAAGTGGTGAGACGAGGCAGGATGTGATACGGACCTGGGCGAAATCTGTTTCACCTGTAGGATGTGGCAGAAGGCAGATGATTTGAGGTTGACATAGCTATGTGAAGTGAGGAAGCAGATACGGTGAATAAGGAATCTTTAGAGAAGTTAGTTTAACGGGTGGAAAATAAGTTTAGTAAGGAGTAAGAGCCAGTAACATAATGTCCTATTTATTACTGCAGGAAACACTGTACTTTAGGGAATTAATTAATCTCACCCAACCCAAATTCCTGATTTTAAGTAACAAGTTAAAGGGTCCCCTTGACCAGGTATTGGTATTTTAAGCCTTTTATTTTTCAATCATTAAGGAGGGTGGGGTATTTTCTCCTTTGAAAGTCATGTTTAACAATGAAAGTTATGTTTTAGCGCTTGCAGTTTGGCTACTCTGGTGGAGTGGCTACAACACAGGGTTTATATTCCCTGCGCCTCTGCATACCAGCTGCTTCACCTTGAAGAAAATACTGAGCCTCTTAAAGCTTCAGTTTCCTCATTCGTAAAACAGGGCGTAGTTCTTTTAGAGAATAGTTCTTTTATGGAATCATTGAGAAGAACAAGAGGTTCTTTTATAGAATCAATGAGAAGAACAAAAGGTAATGAATATATTGCTTAGTATATGTCTCTCAACCTTCAGACTACAGCAAAATCACCTGGAAAGCTCCTCACTGTGATAGGGGAACTCAAGAGTTAAAGCTTTTAGCCTTGGTTGATAGGCTTAAGTGATTAACGCAGGTGGAAAGCAGGAACTGGATTGCGTGACCATGTGACTCCAGAAGGTGGACAAGCAAGTCAACCTTTGTGCCCCAGGGACGCTACAAGCAATGGAGATGATATCTGAGCCACTGAGTTGCAGGGAGGGAACACCCTGTGATGCAGATAAAGAATCACTGATCAACAGATACGGAGGTACTAGGGAAAAGCCTGCATGACTGCAAATCTTATCCAATTAAACTCTTTCCAAACCCCTTACCTACCCTTTCTTCTCCTGATAAAAAGGTCAGCTTGAGATGAGATGTTAAGACGTGTTTGAGGATATATAACCCACCATCTTCTCTGACTCTCTGACTGCTGGCAGCTGAATAGAGTGCCCATAAAGACTTAATCCCTGTCTCTACTTATCGGTTCTGCTGGTGGCAGGCAGCACAAATACCGACTTTTCTGGTTTCAAAGGTACCGCTCCCAGGGTTGAAATGGAAAACAGGCAAGTCATACCTAATGAGCAGAATTGGGAAGGAAGTACTAACAGAGGTCCCCAAAGGCCGTCCGATGTAATGGTGGCATATTTGAGACATATGCTCAGATATTATTACAATCATCATTACCTCAGATATAAGGGGAGTGTATTTGATTCTCTAGCTGTTGGGTAGAGAATGAGCAATCAATGGCACTGAACCAGTCTGGTGAACAAAGTCAGTACTTGGGAAAGATCAGTTGTACATTTGAAGAGACAATGAGTGAACTGTTTCGTAGGCATTGTGGGAAGGGAAGAGGAATCATCAGAGGAACGGCAGCAGGAAGTACCTGGATATCAGAGAAGTAGTTCTCAGGGGGGAGAGCCGCACGCAGCTTCCCGCAATCCCACGACAGTGGGTGAGGCCTTGGAAATGGAGCTGGGGAAACTGAGGTTGACAGAAGCCCTGAGAATGCCTAACGCCTCCCATAGGGGTTCAGAAGGAGTCACCCCCAAGATGTGTCTCTGTGGTAAGCAGATTGTTTTGAGCTAAAAGCAACCAAGATACTGCAGGTTCACAGAAACTTCTGACGGCCTGTTTCCCTTGACTACCCAGAAGAATCTGAATGAGGGGCCTTGCCCATAATAAGAGATGATTTTTTGACCTATTTATAAGACAGGGCAGACTTCTAATTTTAATACCTGCTCTTCTTATTGTCCTGCAATGACCTTCTACCCCTCCAAACCTCCAAGGTGATCCTTAGCTCAGAATGTCATACATACCTCATTTTCCCTGTCTTTGAACCGTTTATGTATGTGGGGTTCCAATACATATATATGTAATTAAATTTGGCCATTATCTCTTGCTAATCTGCCTCATGTCTATTTGATTCGTAGACCAGCCAGAAGAACTGTGAGGGTAGGGGAAAGTTGCTCCCTCCCCACACTCCCAGGGAATAATGGTGTTTGTACATTCTTGCACAGGGCTGATCTCAGGGAAAATGAAGCGGAAGCGTATGTTTTACGCCTTCCCACTGCCACATCCACGTGTCCTCTACCTTTTGTGACTCCCTCTCTCTGAGACTTTATATTGAGTGCTGCCTATTCTCCACAGAACAACCCTTCCAGAGCCTGCAAAGAGAATCAGGGGAAAGGGGCATTTTGAATTTCTGAAGTGAGCTGTAAATGTTATTATTTATAAAAACTTAACCGAACCCTGGCTGGTGTGGCTCAGTGGATTGAATGCCGGTCTGCGAGCCAAAGGGTCGCTGGTTCGATTCCCAGTCAGGGCACATGCCTGGGTTGCAAGCCAGGTCCCCAGTTGGCGGCATGCAGGAGGTAGCTGATTGATGTTTCTCTCACATCGATGTTTCTCTCCTGCTCTTTCTTCCTCCCCTTCCCTCTCTCTAAACATAAATAAACGATTTTAAAGACCTAAATAAATGGAAGATATTAATATTAATAAACACTTGTCATTCCTTTGAAATTGGTGGGGGGAAAAAAGTCCCCTAGAGTTTGTGATTTAGTTTGTGTAGTGGAGACTTGAGTTTCCAGGTTATGTTGGTGGCTTTAGTCATACTTTTGGACCCACAGCTTTAGCACATTTACAGTGACACAATAAAAAACTTGAATAAATGAACATATCAGAGTTTCTTTGATGGAGACAGCTCCAGGCTATTCATAGCAAGATGGCGCCCTAGGTTCCTGAGGATAGAAAATCCATCACTCTACTCATCAGCTGGATCAGCTGGATTCTTCCCTCAATATCCCTTTCTCCACAAGCACAACATCCCCACTTATCTAATTCCCTGCTCTATTACGTGTCTTCTACTCTTTCCCTTTCCTTTCCTTTCCTCCTTCCCTCTCTCCCTCCCTCCCTTCCTTCCATCTCTCATGCATACATGCATCCATCCATCCCTTAAACTCTGCCACAGCACTCATTTATACACTAAAACACCTTTTCTAGCGTATTTGCTTTGAATTTCATTAATACTGAAGGAGATTTTCTACCCCAAATATCTATTTGACAGCATCCTGGAATGGATTTCTTTATCATTTCTAGATCCTATTATGGAGTTTCTCACAATGAGTGCTTCTGAACTATGGTAGCTATTGCTGTGGACACTACTGTAATGATGAGATTTCTTTTTTCTTTGTTTCTGTTATAATAAAGTAAGCTCATGGCCCCTGCGGCTCACAAAATATCCACGGAAGGCTGAGAGCAAAGACAATGAATGGCGTTTGTGCAACCACATAGTGATCAAATTAGAGAGACTGTTTTCCACAACTCAGTGCCATTTCTAACAATAGCATTTGGAGAAATTCCATCTATACGCACAATATAAAGCATAAGCAATTTTGTTCAGATTGAACAGATGCCAGATTATATTATTTAGAAGTAGCAAAATTCAAAATCATGCCATCATTTGAAATATATAACAGAACCTCCCCTCCCTGCTCTTTTCTTCAGTGCTGGCCAGTCTTATATAGAAAAGACCTGCTCAAAGTCCCATCCACAAATAGGTGGTAGATTAGGTTCAATACCTGTGTGTCAGATACTGGTTAAAAGCCTGGCGCTCTTGTTAAAGCTCAGACTAAATAATAAATATTAATTTCTTTAGAGGCTTGGGTTAGGCAAAGGGAGGGACAGAGCAAGAAGTTATGTTTCTTACCATTGGAAGTATTTTAGCAGAGGCCGAATGTCTACTTAGGGGGAATATTGGATGGAGATTGAATGCATGCTTAGAAAAGTAGGTGAAATGAAATTCTGCACATTTCCATTAAAAAGTGAGAAGGGGAAAGAGCTCTGCTCGTTCCAGTTCATTCTAGGTTCCCACCACTCCCTGTGGAAGAACCATCTCTTCTAACCTCTACCTTTACAGATAACTTGGCCAGTTCTTCAAATCCCTTTAAACCAAATGATTAAGTAAATATTCTTTACCTCCTATTCAACATTAAGTCTTTGAGAGTCATGCATATTCTCACAAGTAGTACTTTTTTATTATTGTATGTAATTCCATTGCATCAATACACTGCATTTTATGTATCCATTGTCATTTGGAAAGACAAATGACAATAGCTACATAGTGCAATTAGGCAAAAGTTTGCTGTTAACAGTCTGATATTATTTTGATGGACACGTGTGCTACTTTCTCTTGGGTATATATACACATAAGAGGAAGAGTTAGATCACAGGGGAGGCATAAGTTCAGCTGTGGTAGATATTACCAAACATATTAATTTACCCTTGAACCAGTAATATTTGGGAGTTCCAGATAATCTACACATTCTCCCCAAAACGTGGTATGGCCATCTCATTATATTGTATCCATGCTGATGGATTTATAGTGGTATTTCATTGGGTTCTTTAAAATTGCATTTACTGAGTTACTCATAAAATTAGGTACCTATTCATATGCTTTTCGGCCATTTGAATGCCCTCTTTCATGCAGTGCCCGTTTCTATATTCTGCCCATTTAAAAAATAGGTTGTCTGCCTTTTTCATTAATCTGTAGGAGTTTATTGTGTATTAAAGATAAAAGTTCTTTTCAGATATAAGCATTGCGAGTATTTTCTCCTAGTCTGTGCCTTTCTTTTTCACTATTATTGGTGTATTGTCATGGATACAGTTCTTAATTTTAATGACGTTTAATTTATCGGTGCCTTCTTTTGTAATGAGTGATGATTGGGTCTTATTTATGAAATCTTTGCTTTGCTTGGATCTTGCCCACGGATGAGTTTATTTATGTGTGAAGACTGCCCAACAGATGCAACCACTTAGACACCATGGCTGTAGCCATATCCTGGTCGCTTCTGATCATTTAATCACCATTGGCAGAGACTACTGATTGCACGCCATTCCTTCATGCCTTGTTCAGAGACTCTCATATAATTGAGACTGTAAACTCTCTCAGCTAAAATAATCATTCATATATATATGGATATCTCATATATATGATCATATATATAATCATTCATATATATGAATGAATATATAATCATTCTTATATATATGATAATATATATGTGTGTATGTGTGTGTGTGTGTGTATGTATATATATATAATATATATATTCATTCCTATATCCCCAACCCCAATGAAATATAAGCAAGGTTTATTCAGTGTGACTACCAGGAAAACTTGTTAACTTGTTAAAGAGGTTTTCCTCAGCTGATGAATCATACTCTTTTGCTAGTTCTGAAGAATCCATCTTGTGACCATGATATGATGCCTGAGAACGGAAGCTTACTATTGAAGCCATCAGGAGCCCTTGGGTTGCTGATGGTACTAAAATGGGCTACCTTGTATATTCCTTTTGAAAGGGCTACTAAATCTCCATTCTGGTCAACGGACTGTTACTCAGGTTTCTTTGGCCAGCACTCAGACTAGAGTTCAGTTCTGTAACTGGAAGGGGAAGAAGCTCAAGTGCAAGCTGACTTTTCTCTCATTGTCAATACACAGATGAGGATAAAGAATTTCCTACAGCCACCACCCCCCCGGGTAATGTTATGCAAATGTTTTCTTGATTTTAAAAGTATGTCATAAAATAGGAAAAGTCTTATAAAGGTATATTTTTACATGATGGTAGGAGATAAGTCACAGGAATGTTTAAAAATCATGTGTGTCCTTCATTCTGTATTTCCATACCAAAATGATGACTCCATCAAGGCGTACATTTTCAGAAGAAAGTGGAGACATCTGTTCTACATGAAGACCAAGCCAAGATTAATTTATAGTAGGTCTTTTATACTATTTTTCAAGATGAAGAGTAATGTGCAATCCTAGTACTAATATAGTTAATAAAGGAACAGCATACTCTAGTCATGTGCTTATAAAACTGGGTCTCAAAACATTCCAGTCTTTTCAGAAAGTTGTTATCTATTCCTTGACAAACCCTCAACTTTGGTGACTTAAGTTTAGGAAAAATTGGGTTAAATCAAGTAAAACAAGATTCTTTTGGACTACAGAAAATTTTAAGGCTTTAGTTATGACTTTCCAAAGAAGGAAAGAAAACTGCCTTGGCCTAACAATCTGTTTTCATTCAGCATTGAACGGGATCCATGTACTTTGAGACACACACTTTTAGAAATCCTGATGGAGCCTCCTCCATTCTATAACTTACATGGTTAGATGATGTTGGTTTTAAATATTGAAACTGTCTGTCAAGGCAGAAATTTAAAAACAAATTTGCTCTTGTTATGTTATTCTCATTTAAATTCAAGAAAAAATTAGGCAGAAAAACCAATTAGGCTGAAAGTTATTTTGCTCAGGATACTTACAAAGATATATACCCCCTCAGTAGAAACTTGCATGGCATTACATTTAAAGTGGATTTTTTTGCCTTTTTTATATATAGATCATAGTATGAAGATTTGAAGATGGTATAAAATAAACCTTTAACATTTAAAGTGATGGGCTTTGGTAAAGGCTGGCTCAACCTGCTGTATTGCATGAAGAACCTTCTAGAAGTGTGGTACACTTCTAGATTCATAGAGGATGGGATGGATATGGTAGGTGTATTTGGCTGACCAACACATATTGAGGACTTGATATTCTGCTATTCTTCCAGGTGCCTTAATCCAGGTGGTGCCTTTGCCGTGGTTTGGGGGAGAGAAAGGAGGTTCCAAGGGTCAGGGACTACAGTCAGGGACTATACAGAGAAGAAATTTTCCAATGATGCAGTTGTGAATCTGCTTAAGGTGGCTGGCCCCACTTTGCCCCAGGAATCTTTCCATGGTGAGATGAGAGCTGTGTATCTATTGCTGTGTTATTTCCAGAGGGCTTTCATGGAAATCCATGAAACAGAGTACACATGTGCCCATAGCTAAGAGTCAGCTTAGTTGTAGTTTTAGATCTGTATGTAGACTCTTTGAGTCCCAGATGTTTATTATTCAAACCCCCTCCAACCTCTTTATACAAATTTCCCTATTCATTTGGCGAACTTGATGAATACTAATATATAACAATAGTTATTCACTGAATTTGAGTATGTCCCTTCTCCATATAAAGATTCAGCTTTAGACAGTACAGTAACAACACATGGATCTCGGAACACTTAGAGAAGACATTCTATATTATTAAGGGTTTCATTATTGGCCGTGGAAATTAATGGTGACACAAAATGCATTTTCATTATTTACTAAAGACTTTTTCTCAGCTGCAGTTGGTTCTATTCCAGAAGCGGAAAAAAAAAAAAATCCTTCCTATAATAAGGTCAAATGAAAATGCAGGGGTTCTAGTTTGGGGAGACTGTTTTTCCTGATAAGTAATCAGCTTTTGTAATAGGACACAATGGAAAGAATGGTCTTGATACTGAATAATCTTTGAACCCTTGATCCAACCTCTATTCTTGAATATGTGTATTTAAGATCACTGCGCATTTAACGCTCACCTAAGCACATGGCTGTGAGTAATTGCGTAAGTGGCCAATTTTTCTTTCTTACAAGAAGCCAAGGAGTGTAGTCCGCAATTTTCATAAAAGTGGCAACTTTACCAAATTTACATTAGATTGATAATAGTAAATATGAAGGTTTAATGTACCAATACTCTTTCAATCATCAATAAACACAGGACATCTCTACTCTACTAAAGAGCAAATTGAAAACTCTGGTGTCATTCTGTGCCATGCAGACTATAGCTCTGCAACTCTTACTTGAAACAGAAAGTTTACAGACGAACATAAGGGGGCATGACACATGAAGGTATTCTAATCTTCTATCTACTGAGGGGGAATGAAGATTGCCACCCCCAGATATGTTTTTTTGGATATTCATTATCTTTAGCTGATTATTTTGAAGAAATAAAAGACTCAGAAAGAAACTTTGACCCTCCCCCTTACCGGTTTAAAGAAATTCCGACCGAAAAGCCTGCTCCTGGAAGGGAGATCCTGTCAGCATAGTAAGACCTGAGTCTGCCCGACAGGGAGGAATCTAGCAAAGCCTGTTTGTTGGACCCCCTTCTGTGTCCCATTGTTTCTGGGTGGTCCGGCAGGAATTTGTTTACCACAAGTCTGCTCTTTCTCATCTGTGATTTGCCTGCATTTCCTGTGAAGCCCCAGACCCCTGCCTCCCTCTTAGTCTAGAATGGCACATTAAGTCTCAACTGCCCAGTGTGTCCTCCGGTCTCAGATTCTTATGGAACACCTTATATAAATGTGGTCATTTTTTCCCTGTTAATCTGCCTCATGTCCATTTGATTATTAATCCGGGAAGGAGAATTTAGAAGGCTAGAAGAAAATTACCATTTTGGTCCCCACACTAGGTTCCTATTTAACAGTATAAGTATATTTCAGTTTTTCCACTTATTGTTAAATATATATGCATATGCATTAGTAAAAATGTAATCAATATGCTCTTCAAATAATTTGAGGTCTTAAAAAAATTATTGGTACTTTATTTTGGGAAAAGGAATTGATTTATAATAAAGCTAACAACAAAGAAAAAAACAAACTCTGCTTTGCTTACCAGAGAGTCTGCCAAATCTTTGTGTCTATGATACACTCCAATAATCAATGACATTTGAAAAATTTAGAAAGGAGAAAATGACAAAGCACCGAATGTCACCATGGCAATAAAATATGTATACATTTTAGGATGATTTTTAACGGGACCTGAAACAAACCTAAAAAGGTAAGTAGAAAAATTTACTAAATCCCTGAAAATATTAACTATCGGGGACAGAAAGCAAGAGAACAAATATTTATAACTCTTCCTCGAATGGGGGCCAGGGTCATTTACAGGGGACCTAACACTAATGGAGTGGGTTCTAGGGAAGGACCACATCCAGGAGTCTCTGGTTTTCTCCCCAGGTGATAAGAAGAGCTATATTTCCACAGAGGAATAATCAAAGGCATTACCAAGATCTCTCTTATAAAACCGCTGATGGTTACAACAGATTCTCAGACCTCTCACAGTCATGTGAAAATCACCTGAGGAGTTTTAAAATATTGCCCTTGACTGTGTCACACTATAGACCAACTGAATCAGAATCTATGTACTGGGGTTTGAGCATGCAGTTGGAAATTAAAGTCCTTGACAGCTCATTACAGTAAACTGCCCCCCTCCCCCCGCCACTCCTCTGCATGTCTGAGAATGAAGTTTCTACTGTATACTCTACCAATTGTTCCCTCTATCTGTCTAAACCCATGCGGAAACACAGATTCTACATTTTCTATTTCTTTTTTCTATGGGCATTTTAATGGAAGAACATCACCGAGCTAAAGTGTGACAATAGGTAAGCAATTCCTTTCTTCGCAGGAAGTATTGATCATATGCAGAAGTAATTTATGTATGCACACACACACACACACACACACACATACACACACAGGGTCTGGCACAAATGACACCCCTTTTTTTTTTTTTAGATTTTATTTATTTATTTTCAGAGAGAGGAGAAGGGAGGGAGAAAGAGCAATGTATGGTTGCCTCTCACATGGCCCTCACCTGGGACCTGGCCTGCAACCCAGGCATGTGCCCCGACTGGGAATCGAACCGGGACCCTCTGGCTCTCAGCCCGCGCTCAATCCACTGAGCTACACCAGCTGGGCAGACACCCCTTTTTTAAAATAAAATCTTCTATTACAAAATCATAAGCATGTCATTCTGTAACACAACAATATCACACTCAAGTACACCACAAGACATTCTAGGGGAAATGTTCAAATTAAAACTATAAGTTATTACACCCAAATTATTACCCTACCAAGCACGCTCAAGCAGGTGTTACTTCTGCCAGCCCCTGTATCTGAAGCTCATCTTGATGGGATGTATTTAGTGAATGAGAGCTTATTGAGAAAACAACCCTGCCAATTGTCAAAAAACATAGTGGTGATTTCCTGATGGAACCATCTATTCATTCTTCATAGAACGTTATGTGTATAATGATTTTATTACAATTTTTACGCAGAGCACGTTATATTTGGTAATGACTTACAAACTAAGGGCACTCACCCTGTAGCAAAATGCCACTCTTTCTAATTGTATAAAAGAGATACATTGTCATGTCTCACTGCAACTTTCTAAGAGGAAGAAAATACACGAAGAGTGAAGGACAGAATGAAACCTTCCCTTGTCACTTCTCTCTCTTCTGCTTTGTCTACGAAACTCTAAATGTACATACCGACATATAGTCATGCACTGCTCTTTGTTGTACAAACATCATAGAGTGCACTTACACAAACTTGGATGGTATAGCCTACTGCACACCTAGGCTACAAGCCTGTACAACACGTTAGTGAATGAAAGAACACTAGACCGAGCCAAACACAAGAGAAAAGGATGCCATCCAGAGACGCAGAAAACATGAGATGGATGAGGCTGCTGCCTGCATAACAAACACAGTGCACTGTTCTAGAGCAAGCATTTTTTTATAAGTAGAAAGAGTACACTAAACAATAAAAAGCATAGCAGTAAATACATGATCCAGTAATATGGTCATTACCATATTTTTCAGACTATAAGATACACTCCCCCAACCCCTGAAATTTGGAAGGAAAACGAGAGTGTGTCTTGTAATCTGAATGTTCTGTTTATATTTACATTGGTGAAATATTATGTTATTTATGTTATTTTACCACATTTTTTGCTTCAAATTTTTTTTTCCTATTTTCCTCCTCTAAAACCTAGGTGCGTCTTATGGTCCGAAAAATATGGTAATTATCATGATCAAATATTATGTACTGTACATAATTATATGTACTATATGAGGGGGGGCCAAAACCCCTCAGAATTTCTTTATAAAAACTGCGTATTTATGCTTACATGTTTAAACTTCAGTCTCCTTCAAAGCACTCTCCATGTGATGCAACACACCTACTGATGTTTTTTCCATTGCTCAAAACAGTTTTGAACTCATGGATTTTGATACCTTTTAGTGCTTCCGCCATTTTTTCTTTCAGCTCTTCCATATCAGCAAAACGTTTCCCTTGAAGGACTTTTTTCATCCAGGGAAATGAAAAAAGTCACTCAGGATGAGGTCAGGTGAATAGGGAGGGTGGGGCATGGGGTCATGCCATTTTTTGTCAAAAACTGCTGAACACTCAGCGTGGTGTGGCCAGGTGCGCTTGTAAATCACCCATCATGAAATGGGCAAATGCATTGAAAGAGTCTTCAAAAAAAATTCACTGAAGCTGAATGCAGCTTCTCACCACAACACCAGCTGGTACACTGATACAGGTGGGTTCCTAGAACACTCACCTAGTGAGGGAAGCCTGTACTACAAGGGGCCCACCCTCCAGAAGATCATTTCAGTTTTTATGGTCCCCCCTTACACTTCTATACAACTGGCACTGCAGTAGGTTTTGTTACACCAGTAACTATTACCACAAACGCTTGAGTAATGTGTCACACTATGATGTTATAATAGCTACAGTGTCATTAGGCACTCGGAATTTTTCAGCTCCATAATAATCTTATGGGGCCACCATCATACATGCGATCCGGTGCTGATCAAAATGCCATTATATGCCTGTAATTAGATTCTATTAAAATTTGTTAAACTATAGATTGTCAACTGCTTAGTCATTTAATATAATCATCTGATATATATGACTGGAGTACATGTAGATAGAAATACATGTAAACAGAACGGCAGTAAACAACATTCATTATTTAGTTCATTTATTTAAAATGTACTGAATTACGAACAAGTATGCTAAGCAGTAGGAATTGAAGGTCTAATAAGTAAAGGCCTCTGCTCCCCAGGACCTCATGGTTCATTGGGAATATACAAGTTTTGTTATAGACTAAAAATGGTTTTCTCCTAAAATCCATATGTTGAAGGTCTCACCCTCAATATGATGGTATTAGGAGATGGGGAATTTGGGAGGTAACTACGTCACAAGGGCCACCACAAGGCTGGGATTAGTGTCCCTAAAAGATGAGGAAAAGACACCAAAGCACTATCATCAGCGTTCTCTCTCTCTCTCCCCTCTCCCTCCCTCCCCCTGCCTTTCTTTCTCTCTCTCTTTCTCATATGTAGACAGAGAGGAGGCAGCCATCTGCTGATCAGGGAGAGAGTTCTCTCCAGGAGCTAAACCTGATCTGGACTGTGAGAAATGAATATGCTGTTTAACTCATTACAGCATTTTGTTATCTCAGCCAGAGATGACTAACACAGGCTCCTAGACAAAATCATTGAATTACAAAGGGGAAAGTGCTAAAATGCCAGAGAGGAAGATAATAACTATTTCTCTGGCTGGATGAGGCTTGGTGGTCAGAGAATGTGTGTCAGGTAAGGTGAAATGGCAAGTTGGAGTTGGCCTCCATTTACATCAAAAGCTAATTGTTATTTTGTGTATACTCATAGACCACATAGAAATGATTACGGCTGATCACAATAGAGCAGTGATTTTCCATTTTTCATCTCATGGCACACATAAACTAATTATTAAATTTCTGCAGCACACCAAAATGTTATATTTTTGCTGAACTGATAAAAAAATTGGTATAATTTTGATTCATTTAAATCAGAAGACTATTGTTCCATTGGCTATTGTCATTTTTTAATCTGACAACTTAAGAGAAAACAGGTCCGTGCCCCACCCCACCCTGCAACTAAACAGTCGGATACTCCATGTTTTTGAAAATTCTTGTAGCACACTGGTTGAAATATCACTTCAACAGAGCATAGTTCTATAAAGATTTCAAATCTATTTAGAGTCATACCTTATGGTCGAACATGATCCAAAATATTTGTTCTTATAGTACCCAGAACTTTCCAATGTTAATGTAGAATGAAAAGAGCATAATTACAGTAGCCCCCTCCCCTTATTCATAATTTCACTTTCTGTGGTTTCAAGTACTTTGGGTCAATGGAGGTCTGAAAAGCTTAAGCAGAAAATTCCAGAAAGAAGCAATTCCAATTTACATTTTAAATTGCAAGACATTCTGGGTAGTGTGATAAAATCTTATGCCATTTTGCTCTGCCCCACCCAGGATATAAACCGCCCCTCTGAGCTGTGTACACTACCCTCCTTTTAGTCACTGAAGTTGCCATCTTGGTTATTGGATCAGTTATCGGGTACTGAGAGAGTGCGAGAGAGAGGGAGACCACGTTCGCATAACTTATTACAGTATATTATTATAATTGTTCTACTTTTAATTATTTATTGTTGTTGATCTCTTACTGTGTTTAATTTACAAATTAAACTTTATAGGTATGTAGGTGTGTATAGGAAAAAAACATAGTATATATAGCGTTTTGTACTATCTGTACTTGGATCCATTGGGGGTCCTGGAAGGCATCTTCTGGGGATAAGTGGGGGGAGTACTGTATCTAATAAAATAAGAATGAACAATTTTTCTTGGTATAGTTTTTCACTTTCAAATATAGATTTATTTGAATGAGCTAGGAAAGACTATCGATTCAATTCATTAAGAGAAAATTAAATGTAATTTATAGCAATTTACATATACTTATTAACATACGAAGCACTTTAGGAGCTAGAAAGCACTTTTCTGCACCATTTAAGGGCATGAGGATGGAAATACGTTTGTGCTGCCCACTGGCCACAGAGATTATGAGCTGCAGTCACCATCGGCCTGTCTGTGCAGAAAGCAAGGCCGTTATGTGCTCGGGATGTCCGCGCCAGCCGGCTGACTACACATGCTGCGAGCCCGTTGTCTGTCACTGTATCTCTTGGCAAGCATTTCTTGTTTCCTCAGATTTTAGGACTTTTCATTTGTCCCAAAGTTGCTAAAGCAAACTCATAATAAAACATTCTGCTTTCCTTTATACCTCCCAACACACACACACACACACACACACACACACACACACACTTTGTGGGAAGAAACAATAAAACATTTTAAACTTACAGAAAAGGGTTAGCTCTATCATTCATCGCTTTAAAGAGTTTCATTGACTATCCAGTCACAGCCAGCAGCATATCTCCTTTGCAACGCGATCTACACGTGTTTCCGAGTGGCCACGGGCCTGTATGCTATCTTGGAAAGTCCTTAGAAGGCTCTGTCACCTCAGTTACCTGTTTTCTGTGGTTCTGTATACAGTCAGGGCTGTTTGAAGTGGAAGAGAGAGCCACCCTCCCCGTGCCTTCTGATGGATATTAAATAACAACGCTGATGACGAGTGTGCAACGGGAAAAGTGAACTGACCCCTTCCACCTGGCCTGAAATTCTGTAGACTCACACCCCTGGGTTAGACAATGCAATAAATGTCTGCCTCCAATGTCAAAAGGAAGAGAAAAAGGTACAAACTTCCAGCTATAAAATGAATAAGTCATGGGGAAGCAAGGTCCAGCATGGTGACGCCAGTTATTAATACTATGTCCCGTGTGTGAAAGTTGTCAATGGAGTAGATCTTAAAATGCTCATGATAAGAAAAAAAGTTGTTAACCACATCTGGTGGTAGATGAGAGCTAGGCTGACAATGGTGATCATTCTGCTATATATACAAATATTGAATTATGATGCTGCACACCTGAAACCAAAATAACGTCACACGTCCATTATATCTCAATTAAAAAAACAACTAAGCGCAAATGGGCAATGCTATATGGGCGAGAAGGGGCATGCCTCACTGTTATCTAAGAGAACGGTATGATTTCATGCATTGAAGCCAGTACATTTCATTGATACGGGCTTGTGGAGGCAAAGGAAGTTTTTAAAAAAACAGCCGGAAACAAGTTTTACACTGTTGGATGCAGGCAGGGGCAGAGAGCCTGATTTTAGGAAGCTGGAGTAGAATGCCACAGAGACACCAAGGATACCAACCAACTAGTATAGGCATCAGCTCCTGGATCTCCGCATGGTCCCTGGGAAATAAACAGCATGCTAAAAGAGCTGTTGAGAGGGGATGATGCTATTTAAACCATCACTGTACCTAGAGTTGTTCCAGGTTGTGTGTATGGCATTTTTGTATGCAAAGCACGCACACAGATGTATATATTTGGATTTACCATCAGCAGTTAGGTTTACTGAAATGAATGCCAGTGATTGAGTCGGAGGTCTTCTTGATTTTCTCCCGGTAGGAGCAACCCATGCAAGTGTACTCGAGGGAGAGGAATGTAAAAGAGAGAATCCTGCCCTGCCTGCTACAGCCAGAAGGAAGCTTGCTAATAGAACACATGAAAAAATCACAGAGGAAAATGTTTCTGTATAAGTGTGGAAATTATTTGCAGGGAGTGTTCAGACAAACAGCTATTCACGGGCCAACAAAAACCCGTAAGGACCTTTGTCATCCTTAAACCTCTTCAGTAGAGAGAGAGAGAGAGAATATGCGTGGAGCAGAGACACGAAATGCAGGGAAAGAAGCAATCCCTGGTAAATATATGCCTGCAGGGAGAGTCTTTCAGAGTGTTCCTGGATAACAAGCATACCTTCTTGGTCCCATAAATGCATGATTCTGAACACTCACTAGTTCAGAATATTGGTAACAAGAAACAAGGAGACAGGGGTGTTGAGAATTCTGTACCGTTTAATGTGTGAACTCTGCAATCTTTGACACAGAGACTTGGGATTCCCTGTATACTTATAGAAGTCTTGATACAAACACATGACTGTCCTGATACTCAGCAAACTGGGCCATGAATGAGGACAAACTGGTAACAAAGGTTCAAGACAAAGGAAGAGAGGGGATTCCAAGTACGGAGGTGACTTCCTGAGAATATGGCTAAAAACACACTTTTTTGTTCGTTTACTTCTACTTTTTGTTTAGGAGTCACTGAGATCCAACCTCAGCACTAATAGAGATGTGAGGTTCATTCCTTCGTGAGCTCCATAGGTCCGTTCCATAGAATTGCTTAAATCATTTTAAACTACTATAATTTTAGTTTTTGCCATGTGAAAATATTGAATAAATAAAAACAGCATCACCAATAAAAATAGCCACTGACTGAAATCACTTCAGCTATTGTTGAAGGAATGATATTACAATAGATAGAGTCAACTGTAATTGCAATAAAGGGTCCAAGGCTCAGAATGAGAGAATAACAATGATTTTTACAGTACTGTTTCTCAAAGAAAGAGCCCAGGACTGGGTGACTTTGTATGTAAGGACCTACCAACAGAGAGACCTTTGGGATGGGGCCCTGGAATCTGCATTTTACCCTAGGCATCCTAGGAGGTTCTTTTGCATTCCAGAGTTTGAGAAGGGCTGCCTCGTAGATGGCAAGGCCAAGGTATGGATGACTGGACCAGGGAAAGAATGAAGCCACGGATGGCCATATTGTGTTTACTAGGTTTCCCCAGTGATTCTAACCACCAGCTAGGAGCGAGGACACCTGTGCACCGCCAGTGACCACTGAGGAGGTACTGGGCTTTGCCCTGGAAGTATATCCAAAATATTTTTATACAAATGAGAACTGTAGATCTAACAAATTCCTATTTTATTTCACTTATAAACTCAGGAACAAACATGGTGTCATTGAAAATGATCTTCGCCCAAGAATGACGTGGCAACTTCACAGTGTGTTAGCGTTTCCACGCGACATCTAGATCAGAAGCCAGGTCCTGATCTTTGACCAACACAGCTGAGAGGACTTCAAACATGTAGGCTGGAAATCTGACCGTGTGACACAAGCCTGTCAGTTGTATAGGAAGGAGCAGAGAAAAATAAACAAATATACTATACTTAAATATGGAAGGGGAATGATTGTTCTTTGCATGTTTAAAGATTTTTGAAACAATGGGAAAGGTTATGCTAAGTATCATCTTTCACTGAAGCTTTTTCCTTTAAGAATGGATTACAAGTGCATAATTGAATCTTGCCTTAACACTCCTTATTTCCTTTGGAATTATATGAATGTACACCACACACACAAAGTTTTCTATCTGTTACTTTAAATCATTAACATTGTATTTGACTCAACAGTAGCCCTTGGAGTTCAGGTTATCTGGGTGATCTCTGTTTATACGTGTTTTACAAAGTAATATTATTTTATGAAAACTAATAAAAAAAGTCAGTTTCTTCATATATTGCTTGAAAAAGTAAGGCATGTGCAATTGATTATTAGCCAATCTGTTTCTGCAGCTCCTGATATCTCATCAGCCCTTCAAGGAGGTGATCGGTCTATATTTTGGTCCCAATCCTGCTCCTCTATTCTCAATTTCTACCTTAAAAATGGTAAGAGGGGCAATTTTCAAGTTAAGCCCAAGATGAGTGGTTTGCTAGGGATGTTCTTGTTGATTTTATTGTCTTTTAAACATATTGATCACTCAATAAAATGACAAATTCCGCTCATAGATATCACCTCTCCTGTCATTCTTTTGCTTTTTCAACCAGAGTCAATGGATACAATAAGAACATGCTTTTCTTGTTTCCTGAATTCCTTGAGGCAAAACATAATTCTATAATGACCAATTATAGCCTAACACCTGCTGTTATGACGACGACCTTGTCAACATCAATTTAAAGTGAAGAACAACAGTTTTCCTTGATTGGGGGAAAATGAACAATATGTGAACAGTCCATGTCTTAGCAGAAAAACACGTAGGAAGTTTGTTTCAAGTTAGCCCACAGAATAATTAGGACTTAATAGAATTAGGTATTTCACCATCAGTTTAGAAAAGTTTAGCCATGGGCTAAGTATTTTGTTTAAAGCTTCCAAGAAAACTGCTGAAAGTCCTGGGTCCCCTGCAGCCAATATTTACTTAAAATAAATCCATCCAGAAAAGTCCATCTCTACTACAATATTATCTCTTGTTATTTTTCTTTAACACAAAGACTCTGTTCAAGCTGAAAGGTAAGCAAATTGAATAGAAGCGTCATTTGACCTGAAACCATATCAACAATTTTGTGGATTTCCATTGCCAGGAAATGTTGCTCAAAATTATACACGGATAATTACATCAGCGGAGTGGGGGGAAAGTCTTGGTGTAAGACCAAACAGGTTGGGGAAGTGACAGCTTACTAGAAAAGCATCACTAGCAGATTGTCTAGAAAGGACAATAAAGCCATTTTATCATGTTAAAGTCCCATTGAAATAATGAAATAAACGATCGTTTCTTCACTGAGTAAACAGACACATTTAAATATATTTTAATATGGAGGTACAGGTGGATATGAATTCTCTGTGTATTTATACACACACACACACACACATATTTACATATACCTGTGTCTGAATCTCAAGTTGTACATATTAGGAGTGTAACACACTATTGCCTGGGGAGACTTCCACCTTGGCATCCCCAGTGCTATGTGTGCCAGTTCTTGCAGCATCAACAGATGTGTTTTATTTAAACAAAAGCTATGGCCCTGGCTGGTGTGGCTCAGTGGATTGAGCGCCGGCCTGCGAACTGAGACACTGCCAGTTTGTTTCCTGGTTGGGGCACATGCCTGGGTTGTGGGCCAGGTCCCCACCTGGGGGTGTGTGAAAGGCAACCAATCGATGTTTCTCTCCCTCTCTTTCGCCTTCCCTTCCCCTCTCTGTCAGAAAAAAAGAAAAAAGAAAAAAAAAGCTATGGATGGAATTCTAGGGTTCATGCTTAGTGGAGAGTAAATATTACAGTGAAATGACCAATTACTGGATTATTATACAGCAACCATATATTAAAAGAATATGTTTATTCATTTAATTTTATGTAAAGAATATAGAAAGTAAAAAAAAATACATTAAGAGAATACTTTATTTTTGTATAATTGAAAAATCCAGTTCCTGCTTTTTGGTTTTTAGTGATATCAGTACTTACATCCCTAATTTTTTCTTCATTTTCTTAACAAAGTATAGCCAAGCATCTTTCATCAAGCTACGGAGGAAAACGTAATAAATACTTATTTCTAAGGCGGTAAGCACAGACATGGGACTGAAAAAGCCAAACCCATTCAGGTAGAAGGGCCCTTATCCTGAAAGAACAGACAAATGAATGAGAAATACAATGGCTACGCCAGGTCTATTGGAAGCAGGGCATTCTTCTGAAACATTGCAAAGATCTGTGTGAGCATATTCAGCTCTCCCCACAGACTCACTGTCCTCCATTACACAGATAAGGAGCACAGGGAAAAGAACACTAGACTTGAAGTTAGAATAACTGGGTATGAGTGTGAGTTTATCACTTACTCATTAGGTCATCCTGCACACATGACTTGAAATTCTCGAGCGGCGGTTTCCTTGTCTAGAACATGAACAAACATCTATCCAGGGCTAAATGGAGATTCCAAAGTAGTCATGTACAGGAAAGAGCCTGGTACACTGCAGGAAACTTTCCTTTTATGAAGTACTATACTTGTCACACACATATCATTCTTATTCCATCATGGTGAATACATTCGAGAGTTACGTGACTTCAGTTGCATTTAAGGAAGAATGTATTCATTGGAAGCTCAATCATTATTGTGTGAATCTCTACATATTATTTTACTTCAATTATGATGCTTTCATCTTCGACTCTAATTATATATCTTGTTGTACTTACTCTATTAAGTGAATTTAAAAAGGAGTCTCATTAAATAAAAGCCCTTTACATTTTTTATGACATAGAGTTGCCACAGACACACGCTTTTTGCATCTTACCCTGGTACCGTCAAACGCAATTAACTATTCAGACTGGCGGAGCATCTTTTACATTTTTCATAAAGATTCTAAGCGAAAAGGTTGTACTTATCTGTCAGTTAAGTTATGCAACTTTCAAAAATAGCTAATAGCATGAAGCAAAGGCAAAATTGCAATCACAGATTGTATTCAGTGGAATTTAGCAGACAAAAATGAAGCCAGCTAGGTCATTTGAAAATGTGCTCATAGTGATTTTTCAATGCAGCAAAATGCAGCGCATAGAACACTGAAGAGAAAGTCCAGAGGCATGTGTCGGTTCAAAAAATATCGGCACGAATTATTACGTGGGGATTCCGTCTAATCTCTCTGTTATTCATTTAGAGATGTCCAAAAGTAATTCCCTGGAGACCTGAAATGTTTATCGGACATTTCAGAGTGTCGGGATCTTCTTTAAATAACTTCTGAATCACCTGGAAACGTGCCATGGACTTGGCTAATGGTGGATGGAATACAGCTAGGGAACAAGTTGAAAAGGTCATACGGACACCAAGGGCGAAGTTTCGATTAGACAGCCGGCCAGGCGGAGGAGCGGCTCTGGGAGCATTCTGTGAGTCTGGATTGAAATATGTGGAGATGGTATCCCCTCTCAGTTCGGGTAAAAATGATTTGACCAGGTTGACGTGCAAGTGCATGTGTTACATAGCTATTTATTTTTGTAGTGAGTTTTAAAATTTGAGCAGCGTAATTTCTATCATGCCATGAGGTTTTCAGCCCTGGGTTTTCTACTTATTATTTGGCTCTCAGTACTTACGGAGGTAAACTATGTTTACATTGTCTGTATACTAATGAGTTTGCCGCTTAACATTTAGGAATCTCTACATGGCCAGAAAGAGTTAGAGCAAAGGGTGTTCAATTCAAAATCTTTTTTAATGTCATCCTTCAGTTTGAACTGATATGCATAACCCTTCTCTTTCACTGGCCCAGACATTACAAAATTCTCTAACCGTGTGTCCTGATCAAAGATAGTAATATTGCTTACTCTCATATGCCAGTTGCTCATGTTTGATTTGAAGTGATTTAATGTCCCAGATCTAAATAAGGGTCTGGTAAGGTATGCTAAAAGAAACATGTTTAATTGTAAAACCATTAGATAGGTAACAAATTAGGGTCAGCTTTAGCTCAAGCGGTTACTTCGTCATGGCAGACACTAGATAGGTAACAAGCACTAACAATTATTGATAATAATAGTTACCGTTTACAGAGTGCCTAGTCTAGGTATATCGTAGTGCACTAAATTAGAAATTCCACTTGCATTTCCTCCAGTCCTTACGATTGCATTAAAAAGGAGACATCATGTTCTTCATTTTACACATAAGAAACGTGAGTCACAAAATTGTTAAGTGACTTGATCAAGCTCCACTGGTCGGTTTGGAGACAGGATTCAAACCTCAGGCTGTCTCTCCGAATCTCGGGAACTATGCCAAGGCGTGAGGTGCCTATTTAAAGCAAAGGCTGATCATCACTATGGAAAAGTATAATCACTAATAGCTTTCCTGTATTATTTAGTAGTTAACAAATACATTATTTTTCAAAATAGTCTATTATGTTAATGTCTGACTTTTTATCATCAGTTTTCCAAATGATATTTATCTCCTTTGGTGTAGTAATTCTTACCATTAAGGAGATCTTAGATGCTTTGGCATTGATGGAAACTATAAAGCCTCATAGTGCGGAAGTGCATATATATCATATATGCACATATACAGATCTCCAAAAACTTCTGTGCAATTTCAAGAATCCCAAGCTACACTAGAAGTTTAGGGTGAGCAACCATTCCAGTTTGTCTGGGATTAAACAATTCCTAGGATGCAGGACTTTCAATTTTGAAATGGAGAAATCCCCAGACAAACCAGGACAATGTGGTCATCCTAAAATGTAACATTTACATAACATTGTAATAAATACTTTTGACTAGAAGCTAAGGCTTTTGGTTTTGCATAAAATAGAAATGAGGATATAAGGCTGAGCTACAAAAGGAAGACTTTACTAATTTAAAGCCTTTAGTTTTTATTTAGCATAAACAAGAGGTTTTAGTGATGTAGAGTAATAGAATGCATGGCAAGGAGTGGGGTGAGTTAATTTTTATCAGTTTCACCAGCCTATTTTATTATAGCTCCAACATTTCAGGAAAGGAAAGATTCACTGTTTAATGTTTCCCTAAGCTAAGATGGACTGTTCATAAGAGATACTTATACACATATATGTTATTTGATATTTTTCAGTGAATAAATATATCAATGAAAGAACTTGTTTGGTAAAAAGTAGAATATGGCCTAAAAACAAAAAGACAGTGAGGACAAAAAAACAGGTTTCTGTGGACCGTAACTGCGCAGGATGAGCTGATCATAACTTCCTAACCGGGCAGGTCCTGGTGGGGAGTCACACCCTAGGAACATCACTTCTTTAGTGAAAGGCTTATCTTTGCCTTAAGCAAGTCCTATCCATGGTTTCTGTGCGTCTAGGTTAACACACTCCTAAATATTTTTTTTTCAATTACAGTCGGCAGTCTATAGCATTTTGTATTGGTTTCAGGTACACGTCACGGTAGTTAGACAACGCATCTCCGTAACGCCAATCCCCACCTTGATTTCTCGCACCTCCGTGTAATCTTCCTTACTTGCTCCCTCCTTAATTTCAAAGAAACTGCAAACTTTTATTCTCTGGACCATTTGAGATCTTGCTTCCTGGTATATGTTGTCATTTTGGCTCAAATAAACTCATAAAAATTCTGTATAGGTTTAGAAGTTTCTTCTATTGACAATTTCATAAATTGACCATTTTCTCACAAAAAAATTCTTACTTCATCACTTATATATTACATTAGTGATTTAATTTCTAAGTCTTACAAAGGTATAATTGAGTATTTTATAATAAGTATAGTTTAATTACAATTTTACTATTACTATAGCACTAAGTATCATGAATATGTTCATTCAATCCTCACACTATATTTTTTTCTAAAAAGACAAGCTTTGGCAGCTGTTCTTTATAAAATATGGTGTCTTCTAGATAAGAAACAGAATATTTTTATAACTCACAACCTTTAGGGCTGTGACAAAATGTATTTTTATTTCAATTAGCATTTTATACAAAAAAACACCCAGTTTATGTGGTGTTAATGAAGAATGCAGCCTTAGCCAGGTGGCTCAGTTGGTTGAAGCATCGTCCATACACCAAAGGGTTGCCGGTTCACTTCCCAGTCAGGGCACATACCTTGGTTTCGTTCAGGTTTGATTCCTGGTTGGGGCACCTACGGGAGGCAACCGATAGATGTTTCTCTCTCTCACCTCAATGTTTCTCTCTCTCTCTTCCTCCTTTCCTCCCTCCTTCCCTTCCTCTCTCAAATCAATAAACATATCCTTGGGTGAGAATTAAAAAAAAAGAATTCTAGAGACCTCTAATCAGATTTCACTATTCCATCAAATCAGATTTCCCTTATTTTGTGCCTTACTCAGATGGTAAGCTTAAAGACAAAACATAGCTATTTTACCAAGAGGCTGTCAGCTGCTATTATTTTCAGAGATTTTCAAGATCTCTCACCACTCTCCACTCAAATAATCCAAAGATGTGATCCTTGTGGAGGCATGCAGTTTGCATAGGACAACAACCATAAAACCCAGTGATCGTTTCGCAACTGTTAAACTAGAAAACAATGGGTGTAGCCAGTCTATAGCAACATCTACTAGCACTTCTAGAATTTAGTGATAAGCTTATGCTATGATGTGAAAACAGGAAAAAAACACTTTCAAACCACAATGAAGTATCTCTTCATGCTTGTAAGAATGGCCATCATCAATAAATCAACAAACAAGGAGTGCTGGAGAGGATGTGGAGAAAAGCAAACCCCTCATGCACTGTTGGTGGGAAGGCAGACTGGTGCAACCACTGTGGAAAAGCAGTATGGAGTAACTTCAAATAATTAAAAGTGGATCTGCCTTTAGGCCCAGTGATCCCACTTCTGGGAACATATCCAAAGGAACCCAAAACACTAATTCAAAAGGACACAAGCATCTCTATGTTCACTGCAGCGTTATTTACAATCACCAAAATATGGAAGCAGCCCAAGTGTCCATCAATAGATGAGTGGATAAACAACTATGGGACATTTACACAATGGAATACTACTTGGCCGTAAAGAAGAAAATGTTACCCTTTGCTACAGCATGGATGCACCTGGAGAACATTATGCTAAGTGAAATAAGCCAGTCAGAGAAAGACAAATGCCATATGATCTCACCTAAAAGAGGAACCGAATGAACAAACTCAGCTAACAAGCAAAACAGACACAGACTCATAGATAGAGAGCAGGAAGACAGCTTTGGAAGGGGTGGTGGAGGGATCAAGCAGAAAGGGAAAAGGACTCATGGACATAGACAACAGTGTGGTGATTGGGGGCGTTATAATGGGGATAAATGGTAATGGAAAAAAATACAATAAAATATTCCATTAAACAATGGAACTGGTTTTTGACCCAGCGATTCCACTTCTGGGAATTTATCTGAAAAAACCTGAAACACTGACTCAAAAGAATATAAGCACCTCTATGTTCATTGGAATGCCATTTACAATAGCCAAGATCTGGAAACAGCTTAAGTGCCCGTCAGTAGATGAGTGGATAAAACACAGGTGGTGCATTTACACAATGGAATGCTACCCAGCAGTAAAAAGAGAAGGAAATGCTACCTTGCCACAGCATTACGTTAAGTGAAATAAACCAGTCAGAGAAAAACAAGTATCATGTGATTTCATCTATATGTGGAATCTAATGTAAAAAATGAAGCAAAAGCATGACAGACTCATAGATAGAGAGCAGGCTGACAGCTGATGGGGGGCTGGGTAGGGGTCACGGAGAGATTGAGCATAAAAAAGACAGGGACAGCAGGTGGTGACTGCTGGAGGGAGGGGTGGAGGAGGTGGAGGAGGATAAAGGGGGATAAATGGTGATGGAAGGAGACTTGACTTGGGGTTGTGAGCACACAACACTGTACAGATGATGTGTTACAGAACTGTACACCTGACACCTATATAATTTTATTAACCACTGTCACCCCAATACATTCAATAAAAAAGAAAAAAATAAATGTAAAAAGATTTGCTCTAAAGAGAAAGAGAAAAACATCAAAATCCTCAAGCCTAGATAGCAACTGTCTTTCTCACGCAGACCAGATAACTAAGAATTTTCTGGTAACCATGAACATGTGAATATCAACTATTTTTTAAAGAATTCAAAATGCTTTTTCTATTAAGTCAAAAACTAATGATAAGGCAGGACATTTGCTAATATATATTTCAAAACAACATCTGTTATTAACATATGTCCCCATTTCCTTAGTGTAGGTAGCAAAAATTGATAACTCACATTTACAAAATATGGTACAAACATGCTATTACTATGAAATGCTATGGAGCATTTGTGATTTAGTACTGGACGTGAAAGCCCTCAGAAAGTTTTAAATTTATGTTTATATATACATTTTAAGATTGTAGAAGAGAATTTTATTTGTCCAGTGTATTTCACCAGTGCACATCATTTTATATCTGTCTACTCAAAGGGTCAAGAATAAAAGAATACAAAAGTAGAATACATTACTTGGCTTGGCAGTAGAGAAGTGTAGAGGAATTTAAATGATTGGACTCTTGCACAAATGTTATATTTGTTGCCAAGAAACACAGGTGCTTCTAACTACACTGCCTTTCGGCAACGCAAGAATCAGGAGAGATGGCCAATTCCACTCTACGGAGGAGGAATCTTCTCAGTGAGAACATCTCAGGAGATCAGCAACCACAACCAGGGTCTGGAGGTATGGGGCTTCAAGAGTGTTCCCAGGTGACTGCTAAATATTGTTAGCTAAATTAAACTTATCGTTTGAAATTTCAACAGAGGTAGGAACCAATCTTTGATTCCTGGTCTTCATATAAAAATTAATACAATTGCCGATGCCTTGAAAAGATTTGAAAATTCACGGATAGCATTAAGCAAGTAAATATGTAGCATTTCCTGTACATGTCAAGTCCAATTGTGAGAATTCAAGAAATAATTTGCAGCGATGGTTATGGTTGAAATGAGATCCCTCTCGTTCCCCAGGTAATTTCTGAGTCATATTTACTTACTTGGTGTGATATGTTGCTAGCCTTGTTCTAGGAAATGGCCTTTCTACTCTTTCATTCATTCTGTGCAGTATAACACATGTGTATTATGTACTTGCTTTAAAAGTAGAAAGTGTGGGGGTTTGCATCCTGTTTATCCTGTTTATGTCATGTGATAATTGCATGATATTAACTATATTCTCAACCTCTCTGTAAAAGAAGGGTAATGCAGAGCTTACCACCTAGGGTTTATCTTAAGCATACAATAAGGAGATTAAAATAGAGTTTACCACATGGTGGCATAAAAGCATTCAGAAAAATTGTCTCATAATTATGCCCTAGCTAAAACACTGATGTTCTTTCTCATCACTGACTTTTCTATACACCTTTATGACTTCTTTTTAGAATGTACTTTTCCCATCTCTCTTCAAATTCTAGATTTCCTCAAGGTGTCAACTGCCCTGTGATATTAATGTTAGTCTCCTCCAGATGAATGATCCATTCTATGCTTAGTGTCCTATAGTTTGCCAAAGGTACCTCTATTTTAATATATTTTAACTTAGAGTTTATGGGGGATCTCCTATTCAACTGTGAATACCATGAAGGCCGAGAAACTATTTTATTCTGATCTCTCTGTTCAAAGCCCTACCATAGCACCTTGCGAATGGCAGGATTCCACATTGGAAGTTAAGGGCAGGGTTAAATAAATAAATGAATGCAGCATAATTTTATCTGCATGAGAAAGCAATGGGTTTTCTATTTAAGAAGCTGCTGAGAAGTTATAAAGATGAGGAAAAGTTAGTATGGAGATAGCTTGTAACATTAATATCTAACAGATTAAATGTTAATCACCAAACAACATACTAAATATTGTAGCCCTGGCTGATGGGGCTCAGTGGATTGAGCGCTAGCCTGAGAACCAAAGGGTCACCGGTTTGATTCCTAGTCAGGGCATATGCCTGGGTTGCAGCCCATGTCCCCAGTAGGGGGAGTGTGAAAGACCACAACACATTGATCTTTCTCTCCCTCTTGTTCTCCCTCCCTTCGTGTCTCTAAAAATAAATAAATAAAATCTTTACAAAATATTGTTGTAAACCTGCATTTAAAACATCTCAAAATAGAGTAACTTTTATTAAAGAAACTCTTGAAAATCAATCATTTAATTTCCACTGTAATATTTCATATATTAACCAAGGCATAATTTTTTTTTGCTTATTTATCATCATTGGCTCAGGTAAAGGTGACACAAAATGAGAGGGTAATTGTGTCGTGGAAATTCTAAAGCAGGATAGTGAAATAACAGAGATGAGCAAATAACCTAGCCCATTTAGCTAGGCAGAAGCATATGAAGTCTGTCCGGAAAAAGTGCAGCCATTGTTAATATAATGAGAATGCTTTGCGTGACATCAATGTAACCTGGCAGCCAAGGAGAGTGGACTGGAATGTGCATGCGTGAACAATGATGACTTCACTGTACTAGTCAGTGGGGGCGGTAGACACTGTTGAGGGAGCATGTGTCCTGTGTGACCGTTACATTCAAAATGACTGAGCGAGTAGAGCACAAATCTGTATCAAAGTTTGCATGTAGCTTGAACATTCCTCTCTGGAAACTGTTCAGATGATTCAGAAGGCTGCAGCTATGGGCAACTGGTGATTGGCAGCTTCATCACGACAACACGCCTGCTCATGCGTCATGTCTTGTGCAAAATTTTTTGGCAAAACATCCAATCACCCAGGTGACTCAGCCTCTCTTACAGCTCAGTTGTCGCACCCTGTGACTTCTGGCTTTTCCCAAAACTAAAATCACCTTTGAAGAGGAAGAGATTTCAGATCATCGATGAGATTCAGGAAAATATTGCGAGGGAGCTGATGGCAATTGGGAGAACTGTGTGAGGTCCCAAGTGCCTACTTTGAAGGGTACTGAGGTGTCATTGTCCTATGTACAATGTTTCTTGTATCTTCTTCAATAAATGTCTCTATTTTTCATATTACATGGCTGGACACCTCCTGGACAGACATCGCATGTCTAAATTTGAAATTGGAAGTCTCACTCCAATATTGGCAACAGCAAAGCTCATCATACCTGTTACTATTCACATCTTAACTGGTCACTCCATTCTTTAAAAAATGCCAGTAAGTATCAGTATAAAGGAGATACAATGTGATTTGGGAAACTAAAAATTATGAATTAAAAATCTTTGAATTCGCCTTGCTAAAAAGCTAGAGAAACTGTGGGACACAGGGGTATTTGATGAGAAGTCCTTGAAGGAATCTTGTTGACCTAAGCATATCAGAAAATTGAAATTAATGAGCTAATTCTTCTTCTTCTCAGTGAAGTACAAAAATAGTGTTTATAGAATATTTACATTTTGCCTCTACAAAATGACATGAAAAGAAACAACAGAGTACTCTTAGGAGACAACCCAAGGAGGACAAAGGGGTTACTCAAGCTTAAATCCATAGCAACTTTTTTTTTTTCATAAATTAATGAGAAGCAGCAAGAAGTCCTCCAGTATACTCAACCATACAACTGTGGAGGTTCCTGGTATACAGTCACACACCATATGGCCATCTATGCATAGGTGGTCCCGTAACAGAGCAGAAAAATTCCTATCACCCAAGATAGCATAGCCATCATCATGTAGTTGTGCGATGCATTACTCATGTGTTTGTGGTGATGCTAGTGTAAACCTACTGCTTGACAGACGTATAAAAGCGTAGCATATACAATTATGTACAGGACATAACACTTGATAATGATAAAAAATGACTGTGTTACTGGTTTATGTATTTAGTCTTCTGTACCTGTGACCATTATTTTAGAGTGCACTCTTTCTGTTTATAGAAAATTGCTAGGTACAGTCAGTTGTGTTACACAGGCGGCAGCCTCACACACGTTGTGCCTACCACCTGTCTTGATGGCGTCATTTTCTGTCACACAGTAATGTGCTGTGCAGTCACGTAGCATGGGGCAATGTGCTACCCCACACAGCCTAGGTGTGTAGTAGGCTATACCATCCGGGGATGTGTGAGCGTACTTTATGATGTTCGCGCAACGACGCCTTTCTCAGAGTGCATCCCTGTAGTTAAATGGCACATGACTATATTTCACTGCAAGCTATAAACATCCCTACGATAGTCAATCATGTGAATACAAAGTTAAATCTTCCACTGATGTAACCTTTTAACCACAGAGCAAGTGATGATCACAAAGCTTGTACACCATGGTCACTCCAGGAAATTGATTTATATTCACTCGATCTAGCGGAAATGAGATCTGCAAAGAGTGGAATTTGTTTGCTTAAACTACAGAAGACCTCACAAGCCTTGGGAAAATTTAGCTACTGCTATACTGCCTACGCACACCTACTTCCAGATTCTATGTATGTTTATCCACAATAACATCCAGGTATTTACCCACGACTAAAAATATAGGCTATGGGAGTTTCATATTATATTATAAGACATTATATATCAAGACAGACATATTATACATATGCAATATATAGCTTAATATAGCTTAATATTTTTAGTGAAAAGTTACATTACTATTATTTGGCATACTACTTGAGCAAAAGGTATCTCTAACAGTTTAATATCAAGCCCAAAACAAATATATTTTTATTTTATATATGTGTATATGTGTATACAGCGTGGGGCAAATGTAGGCTTAGAGTTGTTTGTATGGAAAATAATACAGTAATTAATAAATAATAATACAAAAATAAACTCTGTGTTTTATGTACTCACAGCTGTAAATCCACTTTTGCTCCACCCCGTATATGTGATAAAATCACATGTTAAGACATTGCTTCCTATAGATACAGGAAAGAATTCCCTTTTCCTGTAGAAACTTCCCTTCTCTGAAAAAAGAATTGCAGCATTGTTCTTATTTTCCATTTTCTTTGGAATCCACCCTGGGTCTTGGAACGACTAAGAAGCCACCGTCCTCTCTTGCCTGGATGACTGTAAAAAGCACCTGAGCTTTCCTGTTCCTGATTATTTCCCCTTTAGCACATTTTTAACACCTCGCCGAGGAGGAGCCATTTGACATATGAATATCATGAACTTATCCTTTGCTTACAATTTTTCAATAGCTTCCCACTGCCCTTGTTGGTGTCCTGGGCAGGTGCCTGCAGAATATGCCACAGTGATATACTGATGACTTTGAATTGAAGTTACTCAACAAGCAGCTGGTGCCAGATGGGCACGTGGACCCTCCCTGGTCTCCCTCAACGCAGGAAATATATCTCCCCTGTGACAGGTACCCTCCCTGTGCTTGGAAACCCCCTTATCTCTAGAGTAAAAAAAAATCCAGGGCCACGGGAGCCCATATAGACAAACTTTGTTAACACTTCTCTAATTAACTACCCAAGCCCAAACTTTGTTTAGATTCCTCACTAATGAATATAAAAGTGTTGCTTAGGTTCCTTTCTAATGAGCACTAAGTTCTTATCCTGTCAATTCTTCACAAATTTATTGTTTGTCTAAAAAGTAAAAAACATCGGCTGGTTCATCGTTTCTTTTACCGTCCTTTATGATTCTTCCGTGTCCATGCATCAAATTGTCTTTATTTTCTCCTATTAGTCTGATCTTGTGTCAATTTTATTATTAGTCCAGCCATAAGAATTGAACAAGGGGTGTGGGACTCTCCCCTTCTCGGACACCCTGAAGGTAGATATCCAGATCCGTGGGATCTTTTAAGCATGCGCTATAAGGCCCTGCATGGAAAGGCTCCTGCTTAGTTCCTCACCCTCCAGTAGTACCATGGTTTTCTTAGACTTGGTCACCCTGTGAGTTCCTCTGTGTGAGTTCCCACCACACGGACATTGTATAAGCTCTTAATTCCAACAGGGTGGAGTTCCCTCATCTCCCCTTAGTTGGCTGCTATTCATCTTTTCGATCACAGCTGTCAAGTCCCTTCCTAAGGGAGGCTCGCCATGACATCACAGTCTGCATGAGAGCTCTTTGTGATACTCTCTTTCTGAATGGAGCTACTTTATACAGCCAATATTCACATAATCCTCTGTGTGTCATTTCTATAGACAGTTGCATGAATAGTTCCCCGGTTTATAGTTTGTGTTGTTGTTTTTGGTGTTTGCTTTCTCACCGTCATACTCCAGCAACTACTGAAACATCAGTCCTTAAAACTGCATACGTGTCCTGCCTGGCATAGCTGATTGGATTGAGGACAGGCTGCAAACCAAAGGGTCGCTAGTTCGATTCCCAGTCAGGGCACATGCCTGGGTTATGGGTCAGGTCCCCAGTGGGGGGTGCTTGAGAGGCAGTCACGCATTGATACTTCTCTCCCTCTCTTTCTCCCTCCCTTCCCCTCTCTAAAAATAAATAAATAAAATCTTAAAAAAAACCTGCATACATATATGGCTTCATGATACTTCTACTTCTTTGTAATTAATTTTATTGCACATGTTATTTTCAGAAAGCATCCCTAACTCTTTGTAGAAGGCAGTGGAGAAAAGTAAAGCCATGAATAATAATATTGGAATTCAAGTATGATAAAAGGGTGGGAAGATTGTTTTACTCCATTATAATACGTTTTGATAGAAATGATATAAAACGAGGATAAGTTATTTAGAACCAAACCTTTATTTCCTGTTGGCTATGGAAAGGTATAGCTAGTAACTAGGACACTGTTAACTATGTCATAACCTTGAATGGCCTTCTGCTACGATCATCACATATATTAGTCATAAAGCACTGCACATTTTAATGAAATCAATAAAACAATATATCTTGCATGCATTTCAAATGCTATGCTTAAAGTTCAGAACAGGAAACATTTTGAAGCAAGATACATTCGCCATGAGTTTACACACACCTTAAAAGAAATGTTTGCAGATTCTGATTGCATGATGACGGGTTGCTTTCAGCACGGAAACATCAAACATGCGTTAAATGCATTATTCCTAACGCAGTACTAGCTTCGTATTCAGATTTAATTGCGACCTTAACAAGCACCTTTCGCTCGTATAAAGATTGATCATTTAACTTTTTGTTTACACAGAATCACCTGTAGAAAGCAGTTAGCACTCTGTTCAGTTCTTCATTCATTCCACAACCCTGACTTTTATAACTACTCTCTACCAGGCCCTGTGCAAGATTTGGGAGATACTGATACAGCCCCATATCCTCCCATCCATGAACGTACCGTCTTTTGAGAGAGACAGGCCAAGACGTTCAACATGACGTGAGAAGCCTCAAGATGTCAGAGCAAGTAAAACATAGAAAGGGGACTCTATATTTGACTAGAAGAAATAGCAAAAAGCAGGAAATAAAGGGAGGAAGGGTGCCCCCTGGCAGAGGAATATGCATATTTTACATGAAACTGCGCAACATATTTAAGAAAAAGCTAGAAAGTCTGCGTGGCTAGTGTTAAGGGCATTTTGGGGAAAGATAGATTTGGGGTGAAAGAGGTAGCCAGAATTTTAAAACAGATCAAATATTTTAAGTGAACACAGTATATTCCAATTTTGTCCTAGACTTTATTGTAACACTAAATGTTGGTTTTGAAGTTCATGAAGCTACATAGTTAATACAAAGTAGGACATATATAATATGCATACATTTCCTTTTTAAGGTCATTAAAATTTTGCTCTGTACACAAAGGTATATTCATTCAAATATGTAAGTAAAAAAACCATAAAACCCTAATGCGTACAACACAGGCACACCCAAGTTTTAAACATTCAGACAAAAGTCGCTGACTGGCTGCATTGGAAATATGTACATACTGGTAACAGATGGATTCGCTCATGCAACTGGTTCGTAACATTTCATTACTTCTGCCAAATCAAGCAGCAGTCACCGGCGACATGAGCACGCAGAAACAGTGAGCAACATAAATGTTAGCATTCATAGATCAACCTTTTATGGGAATGCAGTTTTTCATGTAAACAATTCACTCGATGTCCTAAAGCGATCTTTTTATATCCCTTGTTCTGGTTTTCCCAGGCAAGCAGAACAATTTCAAGGGAACGTACAAGGTAGACTATTAATATTAGTCACTACTCAAGTTGTGTCTACAGGCTGTTCACTAATTTACATCCAATTTGTATCAAGTACCAAGAGTGGTAGTGCAATGAAGTGAGAAGTGTTTTTTTTTTTAAATATCTTCTTCTGTTAGTGTGCAAACTTGGATATCGGCACATCTAGACTTATTTTTGCTACCTCTAAAACATAACCCTGTCATATTTAAATCTTCCTATTTTCAGAAATTTTGTTTTCCTCTTAAAGAAATATATTTAGTACAAATAACAGCAACAACTTTTGCACTGAATGTTTCCTAAGTCATCTTGAAATGCTGACAGATTGTTAGAAATCCATCACGATGTACTTTTCACATATATTTACATGGTATTCAAAAGAGAAGACTGGATAGATAACGGAAATCTCATATCAATCTGTAAGCTACTTTAACAGTTTCAAATTTATGGTGCCCCGTGAGAGTGCTAAATCAGACACGACTTCTAGAATTTTTGAGAGGCATAAAATGAATAGACGAGGAAGAAAGCTCTGTGAATGCATGTTTCTAAACCGTTCTCTGGCTTCAGACATTTTTATACAGGTAGGTAAACTAAAGCCGTGTTTCAAAGTAATGCTTCTTGGCTATGTTCTTTTTAAATCTGTAAGTTAAAATGGCTCAGAGGAACAGCGCGCTCTGTTCTAAGCTGTGCTATATTCCGGAGACAATTGTTTTTTTGTTGTCGATGTTGTTACCAGGGAAACTTTACAACAACCATGGAACCACGTAAATCACAAGCATGTAGGTGACCCTTTTTCAGCGGCCTTAGCCCAGGGCATCTGGGACTGTAAAATATAGAAAGATCCATAAATAAATGATAATGTTTGGCATTTTCAATATCACAAGACCCAATAAAATGTACATTTTACCAGTGAAGTCAAAATGACAAGAAATTACTAGTTTGGTCTCAGCGCAGTTCTAAGTACTCTAAGAGAGCTATAATGAACCCCCAAATGTAAATAATACTGGGATCTCAAGAATCTCATGTATGAGTTGAGAAAGTAAGCTCTATGTGAAAAAATAATAAACTATAATTTTTAGAATGTTATCATCCCAGAGATTTACTAGCAGAATACAATATTTTTGAAAAATTCTTTAAAAATCTTCCTTAAATCACTAGCACACGTATTTTAGACTGCTCTAAAAGAATAAAAAGAAGGAAGTTCTCTATAACTAACCCCTGCTCCAAAATAGTGGAACAATGACAATTTCGGGTAGGTCCATTAACATTTAATTACCATCTAAAAATTTATGCTCTGGGCTTACTATCTTTTTTCTTTTTTTGAGAGGGGAAAGGTGGGAGAAAGAGAGCAAGAGAAATATCAATATGTGGTTGCCTCTCACATGCCCCCCTACTGGGGACCGGGCCCGCAACCCAGGCATGTGCCCTGACTGGGAATCTAACTGGTGACCCTTTGGTTCACAGGCCGGTGCTCAGTCCATTGAGCCACACCAACAAGGTGGGTTTACTGTCTTTTGCTACCTGTCCTATATCCCTTGAAAGGGATATAGAAATACATTAATTATACAAATGCCACTCTAGAATTATTACCACAACAGTGACTGCCTACCGAAGTGCACATTGGAGTTATAATTAACTGCCTGCGGTATTTAAACTTTTTTATATTATCCCCTTCATTATGTTCTTACCCTGTGTTGTCTGAAACAGTATCCATCTATAAGGCAATTGAAATTTTAATTGATGAAAATTAAATAAGTTTTAAAATTCAGTTTTTAAGTCACACTAGTCACATTTCAAGGGCTTAACAGTCACATGTGACTATTGGCTACTGGATTTGTCATTGCAAACACAAAACATGTCTATTGCAGAAAGTTCTATTGGAAAGCACTACCTGAGTGATGTACTTATCATTGTCACTAAGAGGACCTTACCTACCATTTATTCTGGTTTGCTTGTGAAATTTTATCTACAATACGTTGTAGTGTGGCACATTTGGATTGTGAAGGGGACAAAAGGTTGACCACCTGAAACCTTTTGGGATATTGATTTTAAGCTGATTATTAAGAAACAAAAGACTCAGAAAGAATTTTTGACATCCCCCCTTTCCTGCTCAAGAAATTCGACAGGAAGTCCTGTTCCGGGAAGGGAATTTTAGCTCCTATCACCTGAGCCTAATTGAATTAATTGTGGTCCACAGGAAGGTGCCAGGCAGGAGCCTGTTAACCGGATCACCCCACTGTGCCCCATCATTTCTAGGCTGCCCAGCCAACACGGACCTGTCGTGCACATTCTGCTCCTCCTCAACTACCAGTAACTTACTGTCTCCTTTGAAATCTTCGCCATTGCAACACACAACTGAATCTTTCCCAGACAGGGAAGAATATATGTATTGATTCAGTACAAAAAGGTTCATTCCAATATACCAGAAAACTGAGGCTTGAGATACCACAAAGACTGGTGCTCTTTCTATCAGAGAACATTAACAGTGGCATGAAAATCGTTATCCTCTGCATTTTCTGTAAATATCTTAAACAATTTGGGTTACTATGGACTTCAAAGTCAGATATAGCTGTATTTGAATTTTAGTGCATACCATCTGTGGGCGGTATGCCTGGGAGCAAGTTACTAACCTTTCGGATATATAGTTCTGAATGGTGCAAACCAACCCTTCTTGAACAGACCTGTTGTCATTGTACAATATATGGGAAACATTGTAAGGCCTTTGCCAGACCCTAGCAGCCAGGGCAAACCCCACCCCTTCTCTTAAGTAACACACACATGCGCACACACGATTTTCAAATGAGTCTAAAGGTTATATCCTTTATTGCTCCTTCGCTGCCGGTGCTCAGGTTGGCAGTGGCTGTACTTCCCTTCCAAGGGCCACAGCTGTGGTTGGGTCCAGCCTCCTACAGCTACTTTGTCTCCAGCTTGTAATAATTGCTCTCTCCCTTCACCTTGTCAGGCCTAGGGATGGCTAATGTCTTTCTACTGTTGCTAGCATCATCTATTCTACACCTTCCCATTAGTGTCTGCTAACCCTGTACACACCTTGTAACTTTCACCCCTTCTTACTTCTCATCTTTTACTCATTTCCTGCTGATGGCCTGTCAGATAAGCAGAAAAACTAAAATCAGGAATAAATCTTGATTTCCAGGAGATATGCTATCACTCTACAAAGTTTATACAGGGCCAAATTATACCTTGAAATGAACATAAATAAATTTTGTAAACATTTGCGCTCAGTTCCTATCTATCTAAAACATAACTAGAATACTTTTCAGTGTATGTTGAAACTAAGACAGTTGCAACATAGTGACGTGCATTCTTTTTTGTTAAAGGCAAAAGATTGTTTTTGGAATATAACATCTGTTCAAAGACAGAATTTCATCTCATAAAAACAGCATGTAGTGTTAGAATTCTTTAGCTTTTATTTTTACAACCAAGAAAAATCAATATAATTGATATACCATTTGCTTGGTAGCAAGATGGCAACTAGAGAACAAGGAAAACTCAAACGGACTCATGCACAAGAATGTCAATTGCAGCAATATATAAAATAGGCAAAATTTTTCACAGTCCTAATGTTCAATATTAGAAGATAAAGAATGAACTAACTATAGGTAATATTTTAAAAATATATATTGCAAGCATTACGGCATGGACAGTGACCCATGAATGCTGAAGAGGTGCTAGCCCAATCCAATGAGAGGTTGGTTTGAAAACAACTAGAATAATCAGCCCTGGCTGGTGTGGCTCAGTAGATTAAGTGTGGGCTGTGAACCAAAGGGTCGCCGGTTCAATTTCCAGTCAGGGCACATGGCTGGGTTGCAGGCCAGGTCCCCAGTAGGGGGCACACGAGAGGCAACCACACATTGATGATTTTCTCCCTCTCTCCTTCCCTTCCCCTCTCTCTAAAAATAAATAACAAAATCTTTAAAAAAAACAACTAGAATAATCATTCTAGGGCATACCAATGCAATAGAAGTTCTACACTACAGTTTAAACAATGATAAAATTTCACATTGCAAAATTAAACACTCCCAAGACTAACTGTATTAAGGAAAAACATGTTCAGGGAACAGGTGTGTCATATGTGGGTGTTTTTCTTTTTCCATTTTAAAGTTGTACTTCAAAATTTTCCTTTAAGTGCCATGTATTTCTTTGCTAAAAAGGAAAACTATGAGCAGTAAGCTAAAGTCAACAACTTAGTGTTTGTTAACACGTTAAGTGCAGACTGATTTTGCTGGGCTTTCCGTTCAGGCGGTGGGCCGGAGACAACTCGACGAGTATTGTGTTAGAGTAGAAACAGGCGCAGAGGTGCAGCCAATGCAAAATTTCATTAAAATGACAACATTTATGTTTTAACCTTGATACTGCCGGTCCCACCCACAGATGTCGCCCAAACGAAAAGTCCACTGTCAGTCCCTGGGGACTGACACCATGCTTAACATGTCAATAGAATTGTATGTGTATCAACTCTAACATTTCAGTAAACTATGATCAAAAATAAATATATATTTGGACAGAATATCTCAATAGTCCATTTATACTAAGCCTTTCATGTTAAATTCACCTCCTCTAAAATCTCAATGGCTATGTAATGTCTTAATTAAAAAAGAAAAAAAACATAAAGCCATCATCTGTGGATAGGGTGGTCAGCCCATGGCAACCAGGAAGCAGCACACAGAGAAAGAGAATGGGATAGTATATTGTGCAGTCACGTGACCAGTGTGAGACACTGAACCCCCAAAGGCAGTTTGTAAGGGGAATTCAATATTGCTTCTGAAATTCTTCCATTAAAGGTGCTTTCTTAGAGATTGTAGAGTTTGTTTATTTGGTGTTACACTTAAAGAAAAATACTTTACATATATTAATTGGCAAGTGTATTGTTAATGTCTTAATAAGGCTAAGGAAATACAGTTTTTAGATCAGATCTGTATTTAAGTCTAGATTCTGCCTCTTAGTAACTACAAAATCTTGTGCAAATGACTTAATCTCCATGAGGTCTAGTATCTTTATTGATAAAATGGGGGTAAAAAAACAATTTGAATTGGCTGCTAGAAAGATTTACTGTTATGATGTGTCCAAAATACACTGTGCCTGATATATTACAATTAATAAATGTTTGTTCCATTTTCTAAGCTGAAGAGGTAAACGATAAATGGAAAAATGGTTTCTCTTCACCCGTTTTCTTTCTTTTTAAAAAATATTTTATTTATTGATTTTAGTGAGAGATGAAGGGAGGGAGAGAAACATTGATTTGTTGTTCCATATATTTATGCATTCATTGGTTGATTTTTGTTTGTGCCGTGACCTGGGGTCGAACCACAACTTTGGTACATTGGGACGGTGCTCTAACCAACTGAGCTATCTGGCCAGGGTCTCTTTCTTTCCTTTGGTTGTGCTCACAAGACAGATTTTTGTTTCAGTAATCCTGAAACAAAATGGCCAAATTAAGGTCACCGAAGAGGTTTCAGATGATAGGGACTCTTTCATCAGTTTATTACTCGCATTATCTTTCTACTTTGATTAAACTTTCAAAGAAGGTTTTCAATGTTCATTCTAAATTATTTAAAGCTGAGGCTGGAAGTTCAAATCCAACTTGGAATGCAAATTCAAACTTCCTAAACTTTTCTAAGACAGTAAAATAACCATTGTTCTCCAGATTCGCAGCATGTCATAGGCTATTTCTAAATGTCATGTTTCATTTAGTTCAAGCTTGCTGCTTGTCATAAGAGGCACTTTTCTCTTTGAAATAAAAGAATATTCCCTCTACTGCTTCCTTGACTTAGTTCTAAAATGTATTCACCCAAATAATTCTTTTTGATATAATTTGCAGAAAATGTGCTTTGTTTCAATAGCAGCTATTAATTTTTCTGTGTAAGAAAGCCCCAAAGAAGAGAGATTGCTTGTAGAAGCCTAACATTTTCTCTTTGAATATTCTACTTAAAAAATCTCAGGTGTTACACTTCACTGAGTCCAAGGAACCCAAGAGAGTTTTACTGGACAAAGTTCTAAGTGCCTGCTAGTACAGTTACATTTTTTTTTTCCACATCAAATTTTCTCATCAAATAACTTCTTAGAAATGGAGATATCATTTTTAAAAAGTATTCTATTTAATGGTAAGATTAAAGTCTTCCAAAAGTGAGAGAACAAATAATAATAATCATTCATTTTGGTGGATCCCTAACCTATGTAACTGATAAGTGTAGTGCATTCCATCTGACTATCTAGTAAGAGCTCAGTAAATCCTCATTGAATCCTAAGGAAACCAGGAGATATCCTACATTTTAAATTATACACACATAGTTTGTAGCTAATCAAGGTATATATTATCAAGATAGATACACAGATACCTGACCAGAAGCATAGCAATTTACTTAATTGAATCTTTTCCATTGATAAGAAAAACTTGCCTTGGATTTCATTGGCCCAAACTGCATCCCATTTCATACCTAAACCTATACACAGGAAGGAATATGAGGACACATAAATGGAGCAAATAAAGTATGATTCATTTCCTGTGATAAGGGGTTAGGGCCCTCTCTCCCCTGAAGAGGATTGCCAAATAGTGGGAATGGATATCTGAGCAGTACCAGAGATCATCTGGATAGGGAACTGGGATGAGACTGGTACGTAACTAATGATATCTGTTAAAACTCAGCATACAATTAAAAAATTCAGTAATAATAATTACCAGTACGATATTCTTTTTAGCATCATATCAAATTTGGCCAGAAGTGCTATGAATTCTAGACCTCAACTTAACTTCTTTTTAAATTAAATGTTACGCTTAGAGTATTCAATGTATTTGCAAACCTGATGCATGGGAAAGTATAATTAGTTATGTCTTGTTTTATTCTGAAGCACATTTTTTTTTGTTTTTAAACGATGACTATTGAATTTGTTGCGGTAACACTGGTGAATAAAATTATATAGGTGTCAGGTGTAGAATTCTATGACGCATCATCTGTACGCTGTATTGTGTGTTCACCACCCCAAGTCAAGTCTCCTTCCATCACCATTGACCCTCACTCTTCTCACTCCCTCAACCCTGTCTCAGCCACAATTTGTAGATGCAAACTAAAAAATAAAATGCAAGCAACCACTAAAAGAGTATAGCAGAAAGTGTGATTTCATAGTAAAAATTTTGTTAATTCAGTCTAGTTTAAGGAATGACAAAAATAATGAGAAATCTTAACTAGCAAATCATTATTTCTTTAACTATTTTTCCCTAAGAACAGAATACTTCAAATTAGGTTATCCTAACTGATTATTAATTAAGTCCTCAGGGGAACAATATAAATGAGAGTAATTTAAGAGTAGAATATCAATAGTTTTTGGCAAAAAAAAAAGAATTGATAGTGCCCATTAAGAGTTTATATAATTTCTGGAGTCATTAATACAATATTGATTTACTTAACAGACTACTTTCACAGATAAATTTTCTCCTAGAATCTGGACGTATATAAATTCTAAACGAGTTAGCCCACTTCAATAAGCTTTTATTTTACTACAGAACTATATGGTAGGAATGTAAAATGGTGCAGCTGCTCTGGAAAACAGTATGGAGGCTCCTCAAAAAATTAAAAATAGAACTTCCATCTGATTCGACAACTCCACTTCTGGGTATTTATCCAAAAGAACTGAAATTAGGATTTCAAAGAGGTATCTACGCTCCCATTTTAACAGCACCACTATTCACAATAGTCAAGAGGTACAAACAACCTAAAATGCCTATTGACAAAGGAATGGATAAAAAAAAAATGTGGTACATGCACACACACACACACACACACACAAAGGAATGCAATTCAGCCTTAAAAATGGAAAGAAATCTTGCCATTTGCTACAACGTAGATGCACCTGGAAGATATTACGCTAAATGAAATAAGCCAGTCACAAAGAAAAATCCTGCAAGATTCCACTTATATGAGTTATCTGCAACAGTCAAATTCATAGAATCACAGACAAGAATGGTGGCTGCCACGGGCTGGGGGAAAGGGAAACATTGGAGTTACTAATGAGATGCACGTGAACTTTGGGGTGAGCCAGATGATTAAATTCTGGAGATCTGCAGCACAACGTAGTGCCTACAGGTCACAGTGCTTTACTGCGTACTTAACATTTTGTTAAGGGGGTAGATCTCATGTTACGTGTTCTAACCACAATGAAATAAAATTAAAAACAAAAGAAAAGAGAAGACCAGGACAGGAACCTTGTCATGCAACAAGAAATGTAAGGCAATGTTTCCTAGATAAGGAAGGCAGTTTAAACAGACTATCTGAGTCCATTCATGTGTCTTCCAGGTTACTCTGTTAGTGTCTTGAAATCATAGCTGCTTGTTTGGATGACCTTCATTATAATCTGGGCTGTCACATAGACATTTCTCCCAGAAAGCCAGCTACAGCACAGGTTCGGGAAGTGTGAGCATGGCCAATAAAGCTGCCTTTCACCATTAGAACTGAAGAACAACCCTGTGGGTGCTTAAAAAAATTATCCTGTTATGTGGTTCAGTCTCTTGAGATTTACTTCAGCCAATTATGGCCCCCGGGCCAGAAAAGTGACTGATAATTGTCTAAAAATAGGATGATAAAATGGGAAGGTGAAACATGCTCATTTTTTCCCCTTCCAGATAGATGTTGATTGAAATAATGAGAGCTTTAAAAAGCTGACACAGCTTTGATCTCTCCTTTGATGTTTCCTGCTGTTTTCTGTGATGTTACTCAGCATAGAATATAGTCAGTTAAAATGAAAAGCCAGTGAAGAGTTTCTCCTTACTAATAATTAATACAAATGACTTGGCAAATAGAATTCTACAGAGCGACACATGTAAACAGCATAGGGTGTCCCCCCAATAGTAAAGAAAATGAACGTGTTTTTACATTGTCACACTAAGCTGTTCTCTGTCCCCTGCCCTGTCTGCAAGCGCTAGGTGACTTTGCACCTACTTTTCTCTTTTCTAGAATGCCCTCTCTCACATGTCACCACCAGTGAAAAGATTATACTTGCTTCAAAACCACATAAAACATTGCTTCACCAGGCCTCCGGCTGGGATAGTCATGCACAATTTCACAGCATCTGCTACGTGCCTCTATTATCGTTGTCTACCATGGTATCATACACATTTGCCTGTGTCTCTTCTAGATATGGCATTCTTAACAATTTTTGTGCTGTGGATCCCTTTAGCATCTGGTGAAGCATACGGTACACTTCCCAGAATGTTTTAAAATGTATAAAATAAAAAGAAAGCTCATATAGCAATGCAAAGAAAATTGCTACAATATAGTTATCAAATATTAAATCTAGGAATATATATGGTTATGAATGCACGAGTTGATGATATACTAATTAATATAAATGCAAAGTCTTGGTTAATATGAATGACAACATCTTTCAAAAGATCCACAAATAGGAGTTGATATCAAAATACTGGTGAAACCAGATATTGCTAATACTGTAGTGTACTGTCTAGCTTCATAATTGAAAAAAAATGCTGATTTTCAGTTAGAGATTACTGAAAATAAAGATGGAATTTTTTTTTTCCTATCTTGGTTTGGGGACCCCGGATTAAGAACACTATCACTTGGCCGGATGGACTCAAGGGCAGGGTTTTGAAGGTTTGAATGCTTATTTTATCACTGCCCTTATCACATCACAGCATGGGAAGAAATTTGATAGTTTCAACTCAGTTTCTCAGTGGGTGCCACGCCTGGTGCTATATGTATTCTTTTGTTTAGACAGAGAAGCTTGGAAATTGAAATTAAAAAGCATCTGTGACAAAGCCCGCTGCATTTGTTACATTTTCTGTACTTCCCCCTAAGTCAACAGACAACCATGAGGATGTCGCTAATGCTGCTGATAGTGTTCTTATTCACAGCATCGCTTCTCAAGGACCTTAAACCTCTAACCACAGAAACTAAGCAGTCTCTACAATACATCCTGAAGATTGGACAGGGAAGTATCACTAACTTCAGCCTTTCAAATGGACGACTCGGACAACAACAATATTAAGTGACGCACTGAAGAGCATTTCATTAATAGATAATGAAGGTGAGAAAAAAAAATGCTCCATTGCCTAACTCCTGGCTACTTCTTTGTTATACAATGATCCCTCACCTATTGCGGGAGTTATGTTCCAGAGGCCTCCCTGCAATAGGTGAAAATCCACGAAGTAGTGGCGTTATATTTATTTTATTATTTCTATATATTTTAAGGCTTTATAAACCCTTCCCACACTCCTATAAACCTTCTCACTCTCTTATTAACCTTTCCCACACTCTTATAAACACTTCATATTAAAATCATAAATATTATATAAATACCTATGTACTGCAAAATCCCGCAATATAGCGAAAACTCCGTGATACAGAATTAGATATATATTTTTTAAAAACCTGCGATACAGTGAAGCTGCAATAAGTGAACCACGATATAGTGAGGGACCACTGTATTTGAAGAATCCTGCCCAATACTAATGAAAGGAAATGAGCCCATTGTTAGATATTTCCCAATAGCCTGATTATCATATAAGCCAATCATCTAAGATTGATATTTCAGAGTTTTCCTGTTTTGTTTTTAGCATAGTATTTGATATAGGTATAGGTGACATATTATTCTGTTCCATTTAATCAAATTGGAGGATAAACAAAATGACAAATGTCATTTCTGTCAATGTGTTTTTATGACACAATTCCAACCACAATGAAACTCTGTATATTTGTAAAAAGAAGCAACTCTATGGAGTAAATATCTCAAACATTTGCCCAGCAGATATACTATATATAACATATATAATATGCATATAATATATAATAATTTCCATTATTGCAGAATTAAATGGAGTCTGTTTTCAACTTTCCTACCCAAAGTCCATATCTAAATTCAGAAAATTTTAGAGATTTTATAATGCTATATCATTTTTAAGAAGATTTTATTTATTCATTTTCAGAGAGAAGAGAAGGGAGGGAGAAAGGGAGAGAAACACCAACTGGTTGCTTCTTATTCTTCCCCAAATGTGGACCTGGCCTGCAACCCAAGCATGTACCCTTCTAGGGCATTGAATTGGCAACATTTTGGTGCACAGGCCGGCACCCAATCCACTGAGCCACACCAGCCAGGGTGCTATGCCACTTTTTTTAATGTTAAAGATAGTAACAGATAATTGCTTGAAGAAGAAAGTAGGCTTTTTCAGTAATAATAACAGATTTGCAGCATAACTAGAACTGCTTCAGCCTACCCCTTTGAGTAAAATCTCAGATTTTGATAAAATATGATAAAAGATCTTCACAATATAACTTGATCACTGTCTGCATAAGTTATGCTTCTCTATATTATTATCTTGAAAATGGGCTCTTCCTCATAAGACTTTATTATATTCACCAAAAGAAATTAGCCCATTGTATAGCTCCAAGAATATATTCATTTAACATTTAAAAGAATAGCAATTACATATACAAAAAATAGAAATATGCTAGGCCTTGTTCATTATATTAGCCATTTGATGGCTAACCATGACAGTTGGTCTCAATAGGAAGTGCAGTACTCAACAAACTAATTGGGGAAAAATAGCTTTTAATGTGAAACATATAGACTTCTTGATCTTTGAACAAAGTTGAGCTTTTAAGACTTCTCAAATGAAAAAAGAGGCACTTTTCATCTCCCTCTGGCTCTAGTAAATAGGAATGACATTTGCAAAGCAGGTATTCCAAAATATGAAACAAAATTATCATTCCTGAAAAAAAATCTTCCAGCATCTGTTACAACACAGAGCCATTATAATGCAATTAGCCAGACTAAGGACCAGATGCTAAGACAGCAAAATTTCAAAGATGAAGCATTGTATTATTTTGGTTAATGAATTTAATTCCAAATGTTACAGGAGTGATTCATGGACCTTTGTTATTCCCTAAAGATCAGTTGTCACATGTACATATTGCATTTGAACATTATGCCTGTGTAATTTAATGAGAAAAGTAAAGTGTCTCTCACGGACTATTAGATGTTTTAGAACGACTAAACTGTAGATACACTCACAGGTATAATAGATGGTTATCTTGCCAATGGGGGCATGTTAGTCTTTAAATTTATATCCCCAAGCCAGAAGACATATGTTACACTACAAATGCAATATAATTCTATGAAACATAATCAAAACAAAATATATTTTAGATATTTAAAATACACCATTTGTTTGCCGTAATCTCCTCAATCTCATATTTGTGTGTGATAGGTGTGTATGCCGGTGTAATCCTGAACACACAGTTTAATACTCTTCCGAGAAATGTGCAGGGAAAAGTTAAAGCCCTTTAGCATGTTCACAGTTTGTATTTTCACGCAGAGCTGCTTCTACTACTCATTATTTTGAAAAGTCTCTTGTACAGTGAGCTTGTTAAAATGGAAGTCCAGATCACACCAGAAGAGCATAAATAGAAAACGAGAAAAGAAAAACATGTAACATAAGAACCTGGTAACTCGAATTTCTTTTAACAAGTTTATCAACTTAGATAGAAAATATAGAAGGCAATACTATGCAAACACAAACAATATTGTATTTTCATAGATGTGGAACAGTAGCTCACCCCTAAAGTAGAATCTGTGTTATTAATAGGGTCTGTGTTTAACATAAAAAAAAGTTTTATTTATTTATTTTTAGAGAGGGGCAGGGAGGGAGGAAGAGAAGGAGAGAAATAATAATGTGTGCGTGACTCTCGAGGAGCGCCGCCCCCCTCACTGGGGACCTGGCCCACAACCCAGGCATGTGCCCTGACTGGGAATCGAACCGGCAACCCTTTGGTTTGCAGGCCCGCACTCCATCCACTGAGCCGCACCAGCCAGGGGTTAACATTTTTATAATTCACTATATGATTACACAGCCACAACTTGCCCACATTTTGGTTCTCAGGGACGGGCGGTCAGACCAGGTAGGTACATTGATGTTATTGTGTTAAAACTGTCAGCCCATAAAGTTCTCCTGAAGACTCTGTATCTTAATAGCAACCATTTGGGAACATTGTAGATACTTGTAACAAAGCAATCATTTTCATTTGGATATTCAAGAATTGATCATTCCATAAGATACACTTTCATTTAGCATGAGCATTGAAATAATGCAGGAAAACACAACCTCAGTATTAACAATGTTGTTATCTCAATACCATGCTTATTACTAAATATTTGTTGAGTAAGTTACTGAAGTTCATATAAAAACTGTATTATTTTTGAAGCCTATACAAAAACTATATTATTTTTAGCTACAATAACAAATACATAGATGATGAAAGCTCTTTTTTAATTTTCTTCTGAGAGATTCACTTCGCATATGTTGAATTTTTATCAAAGCTAAGCGACAGAAAGCTATAATATATTATACTGCAGTCAAAACTAGAAATGGGTAGACAAGGGGGTAAAATTTTTCCTTTTAATGCACGTGTAATGAGGGATCTCCCCCCAAAAAGGCATTGCAACAGAGGGATGTACCTTTTGCAGACTGTGCCCAAACTACCCATCAATCTGATAAATATATGTGCATCAAAGGAAACATTACTAGGAACACAGTATTAGTCACGCAGTGTTTAAAATCATATGATCTGCCTTGTCTGGTGTAGCTCAGTGTATTGAGCGTGGGCTGGGAACCTAAGGGTCGCTAGTTCGATTCCCAGTCAGGGCACATGCCTGCGTTGCAGGCCAGGTCCCCAGTGGGGGCCACGTGAGAGGCAACCACACATTGATGTTTCTCTCTCTCTTTCTCCCTTCCTTCCCTCTGTCTAAAATAAATAAAATATTTTTTAAAAAAGACTATGAAGATAAATTTTGGAAAAAAAATAAATAAAATCATATGATCTGGTATTACTGTTTTGTAAACAATGAATCAAACACAGGAAGAATACCTACTGAGGTATTTAAGAGGAATATAAAACATAGCACCTGCTCACGAGAACTTTACAAAAAGTTATAGAATCAAAGAAAATCCACAGGAAATAATTAGTAAGTCATTCAGTTGAGAACTGAGTAGAAATGATTACACGTAACAAAAGTTCACGGATGGGAGCAAGGTGTGAAGCAGGTAGAGAAGGTGGTAGTTATAATACTTGAGTGGATTTGTGAAGATGGGAAAGCTTTAGAATCAAAATGAGTAGAGAAGAAGATTCCAGAAAGGGAGATTAGCCTAGCAAGACAAGGCAGATTGAGTTCATTGGCTCATGTAAAGGAAAGAATATTTTATGCTGAGACCGTAGACAACACACCTTCAAACCCTTAAAAGTACATAGTCAATGTAGTACTGCAAAGAAAATGCCATGATTTTTGTTATCATTTTACTGCAGTGTTTCACTTTTTGGTTGTACAGAAGTGATGTATTGAGATATAATCATGCTCTGGTTTAAAATAAATAAACAAACAAACAAATAAATAAATAAATAAATAAATAAAAGAAATCCTACCAGATTTGAGAATTACATAGCCAATCAGGTAAAGGTCTTGAACGATGAATTTTGGTTGTATAGTTCTTAAAACACGGCTGTTAAAAGTAATTCATATTTAGTATTACCTTTTACTTTTTTGCATTTCTATATTTTATCTTATGTGATTCCTGAAATTGCTGAAAATAGCCAGGAAAAGACCATTATTTTGTCAGTTAACTGTTTTCCAGCTTTGTTAAGATACAATTGACATATTACATTAGATGAGTTTAAGTTATACACATGATAATTTGATACATGTATATATTGTGACATGATTGCTATGATAAGGTTAGTTAAACTCATCCATCACCACACGTAGTTATTTCGTGTGTGTATGTGTGTGTGGTGAGAACATTTATGACCTACTGTTTTTTAGAATGACTGCCTCAAAGGCACACAATCAGCCTGGAAGCTGGAACTCCTCCCACACATGCAGATTACAAAATCATTACCTAGTTCTTCTATAATTTTCTCACATCATTTTTTTTATCATGGAACCATTTCTAGGAACTCCGGAATCATACCCCAATGGAATATGGAAAGAAAATCCATTTTGAAAGGATTATCTCCACTTGCTGAAATTTACATGGAAAAAATTCTTTGCACCATCGTATATCACGGGGGGAAAAAAACCATAAAGCAGAAACAAGGAAACAAGCTCACCATGGAGACCTGACTCCTTTTGAAATTTTAGACAATTCATGTTATTAGTCGTGGAATCCTAAGGACAGAAAGTACGCCTGATTCCACACTGCTAAAGCCAGAGCTCTCTAATTTACATACCCGACTTGTCTGAGGATATCAGATGTGTTCAGGTTGAACAAGTTCAAGACTGTTGCTTGAGTAATTTTAAGGAATGTAACACAGACTGAATAGTAATTGGTTATTTAATAATCCTGTTTGCAGAGCTGACATAAGCTTGCTTCACTCTGAAGCACAGACTAGGACCGACTGCCTTACTCAGTGCAAGGAAAAGAAACCTTCATCTTGCATCTAAGCTTTAAAGTCAACCTCATGTGAAATCCTGAAATACATTGTGAAACTGAATGGATTAGTGATAAAATTAATGAGAAAACTAAAGTCTCTGAAATGAACTATTTTGGGCATGTGATAACCTGACGTGCTGCCCTCAAACGTCCTTGCAATTAGGGTTCCTGAGCCATCATGGCATAGCTGTCCTCGCATCATGGGGATCATATTAACCAAGCCAGCCTGTCCTTGTGTGTCACATCACTTCTCACCACGAACTTGTCCCCCATTTGTGTCAGTCTCCTTATCCACACCCACACGCTACTTTTGCCCGTCGTGCTTAGCGTGCTTCACTGAGTTGGAAGGGCTTCCCGCTA